>CM043115.1:11640456-11902750 GCA_023701765.1 Hylyphantes graminicola
GCAAAAATGTAATGTTGTTTATAAATGTTGATGTGGTCTTTGTAAAAAAGGACATTTAAAAAATATATATTTAAAGTTAAGACATAAATGTCCTTTTTTTTTATCGTCTAAGCTTTTAAAGAAATAATTTTAGATCGTGCTTTATGGCTTTAGTATTTTGTTGATGAAAATTTAAAATTACTCGTCATTTATCTTTACAACAATTTTTTTAAAGATAATCTATATTTATTATGCCCATGTATTGCAGCCCCCTCTAGTTCTTTTTAAATATTTTGAAATTGTGTTTAACTAAAACTTAAATGAAATAAATTTTAAAAAAGTTTCACGCTCAGTAGTATTTTTTTTGAATTTATGTTAAATATCTTTAAATTCCTTCATCCGCAACAGAAATATTGCATTTAAATATATTTGCATTGATTGCTCGTACCATTCCCCAGACATGCCAAGCAATAAACCAAAGCCTTCGAATCTGGCAACCGATCTCCTCACAAAAGCGAATAAACGCGGTCACGGTTAACAACCGCTTCCGAAACCCTCACGATATGACCCGGGTATAATACAAAAGAGTTACACTTATCGAAAACGAATCACTCATTAACGAATCCCGCCCAATATAAAAGAACTCTCCACTACTACTATAATTCGAAAAAGAACAACAAAAAGAACTTTTCGTGTTTCCCCAGCTTCAAGTGTCTGTAATCCTTTCGTTACCTCGTAGTCACGGTTTTCGATCCTCTTTTTTTCATTTTTGCGTGTTGGCATCGACTTTTGTTCTCTTCTGAAGGATCAATTGGTTTAAGTGTTAATTCTACTATCGATTACAAATAATACTCTAAAGGTGATAAAGCTGTGAAAATACACCCCGAATAATGCCAGCCAGAAGCATTACCAAATTCTCACTAGCTACGGGCTTCATCTTTATTTCACCATGGCTCAATATATTGAGGTGAGCATTTACTGTGCTAAAGCTCTAGAAATATTTTACCGCATACCAAGGCCTTTTACCGCATACCAATACCTGAAATATTTTACCGCATACCAAGTTGAGTCAACTACTAAGGCCGAAGAAGCTTTCCCAAACAAGATCGGGGACGGAAACTTTGACGTCATAGTTCCGAGTGACGTTGTTCCAAAGATGCAGAAACCTGTCCCGAAACCTGTTCGGAACCACTCGCTCACGGCTGACCACATTTTTATGGACCCGAATGCGTCCGAACCGTTTCTCGATTTTCGGGACTGGGAACAGGGACGTCAAAATTTCCGTCTACGCTCACGTTTGGGAGAGCTTCTTTGGCCTTGTTATTGAAGTTGGCCGTGCGCATACTCACAAGTTTCATGATATCCCTTAGTGGTTCAACTTGGCAACAGAATGGTCAGGCAGCTCAAGCTGGCCCAGGTAGTTTGAAGGGCCCGGGTTCGAATCCCGTCATATGTGCAGGGATACTTGTATTGTTCTGAAGTATACTTCGACATACTTTCTCGTTCAATCTGCTCTGTTGAAAGACCCGAACAAGCGCACGATTGCTCCACTGGTTTACTTTCCGCTCAACTGTCGACCTCGTCACTTGACCAGGGCTCTAAACTACGAGGCCTAATTTGCTGCGTTAAAGCTCCATGGAGGCTAGAATTACACGGCCGGAAAAAAGTACAACCTTACCTAATCCTTTAGTGGGATCTTTGTTCCAATAATGTCGTGTTCGCGCCATTGAATGTTCGCTTCCTACTCGATAGATATGTCACAGATGAGAATTGAATAACAGCCCACGGAGGATAAAAGAACTTGGAACTTTTATCCGGTTTGTGTTGGGCTCCCGAAGATAAGGAAGGGTTTTTAAATGGCCATATTGGCCGGCCATTATCTAAGGAGGTTTTCGATCTTTCAAAATAAATAAGCAGTAGTGCTGATAAAGAGATTTGGTAGTTGGTTCAATACCCAGCTGGTTACATGTTGCCTCAGCCAAGCCTTTCGGGGGCTAAGTGGTGATTTGGTCTCTACATGTGCTATCTCAATAATCTGACCTTTGACTAATCCGGTCTGTCTCTAAATTATTACTCTCACAAAAATTTTTAAAATTTTCCCATAAATGTATATTTATAAGTATGCTAACATTCTTAGATGGTCAATTTTTTTAAAAAAAAATATTAAATAAAATCTATCAACACAGCGACGTTTTTATTTTTGATAGTAGTCCGAAAACTATTTATTGGCAAAAAATTTCATAAACAAGGTGTACTTAACAAACTGTCTTTAAAGATTTTTTTTGTTTCCTGAGCAAGATTTTTTTTTAAGAAACATAGTAAAAGAAAAACTTTTTTACTAATCTTATGGTCAAATTAAAGAAAATATGTTTGAAAAAAAAAACGTGTGGAAAATTTCAACTCTCTTTAGGAAGTACATTTTGAGTTGTATTCATTTAAAGTCATACAATCATCACATTTAGGATATACCTATTATTTTTATGTGTTTAACATATTTATGAAATCTGAAATAAAAAATGTATTTATTGGTCTTTGACAAACTTTATTTTTTAAAAAAATCGAAACTTTCTTAAGGGGGTTCAATACCCTCAAATAGGTGAAAAATCAAAACAAAAATTATTGGCTTAAAATACTATTCAACCTTTATTAATAATGTCACAAAGTATCAAGACGATTCAAAAACTATTTTTGACATTAAAAGCCATTTTAATGTCATGGCTTCGTAAGGAAATGGGTTAACAATAAAAACTTTAAACGCGTTTTTCTCAGAACTTGATTTTTTGAACTTCGATGTACCTTTTCTCAAAAACTATTCTATGCTTTCTCGTAAACTTTTTTTATATGATGTAATACATAGTATAGATTAATCTGAGGTTATGAATTTTAATAAAACTAAAGTGAAAAAAATTTTATGGGGCAAAAAAGTGAGAAATTTCATGATTTTTTGGGTACTTTAAAACTTATTTTATTTAAAAAAAATCTAACAGTTATTTAAAAAAAAACTTTTAACCTCAGATTAATATATTAGGTTGGTATAATACACACAGAAATTTTTAAGCTGATCTGATCAGTAGTTATTGTGAAAAGGTACATTGAAATTGGCCAATTTAACATTACCGATATACAACATATTGAACCCCCTTAAGAAACAAAATCGAAAAATTCTTTCAGTGTAATCTCCCCCTAATATAACCCTTTTCTATGGCGGCGCACATTGCCTATTTCCCAAGAAATCAAGACCATCAATTAATAGCATCATTCCTCGCAGATAGCCCTTCCATTAATATTCTTCCTCATTCTTCTCAATGTCATTTATCTTAAAAGATCGCGGTATTTAGTACGTTGATGAGCTAAGAAAAAAAAACGAACTCCATTGTTACATTGGCAGAAGATTAAGAACTTCGACAATCACTGCTCCGAGCCACAATCAAGCAAGTAGGAAAGGAATACAATGTGTTTATTGTTGACACCCGGCCTTCTTTTTATGATAACTGTCAATGTCTCAGGCGAAAATGAATTGCCTGTATCACGATTTAGTGTCGGAATTTATCTTAATGGCGTCATTCAATTTACTTATTTTGATGGGTATTATAAAGTGTGCCGCGCACGCGATTAACGCACTTAATGTATCGTAGTAGTATATTTGGAATATATTAAGAAATTAATTTTCATTCTAATTTGGAAAGATTTGTGCAGGGCTGCCAGTGCCAGAAAGCTTTGAAAATAGTTGCTTTAGTAGCCTCAGATATTAAATAATAGTAGCCAAAATAGTATCCTCTTTTACCTAACTAAATAAACAACTTTTAATTGTTAGATAACACAAATGTATTTCTTTAAAAATATTTGCATTGAATGTTATCCGAAATTAGATAAAATTTCCAAAATAATTATAAATTAGTTTAATATGCTTAGATGCAAAAATTTAAAAACTAAAACTTATATCAGTGCAGATCTTAAAATTGTAGCACCAACACTCGGTTAAAAGGATTGATAAAACTGCCAATAGTTTTTCGGATGTATTTCAACAGAAAATTTCATGTTAAATTATTAAACCAATTTTATATAACTGTTAGGTTAGAGAACATAAATTAGGAGAAAATATTTTGAATCTACTTAGCAATTGCACAAAAATTTTCAAAAAACGAAAACATTCCATTAACGATTGGATAAGAAACAGCCATAAAAGTGCCTTTTTTATCCTTCAAATATATATATATATGTATGGCATATATATTTATCTATTTTTGATTAGTTTTTAGCTAAAAAATCTAAGAAAAACCAACATTCATCTAGAAAAGCCTGTCATTTCACAAAAGCTAGTAGGAAGAAGTTAAAATGCTAAATTATGCAACAAAATTTAAGACCACAACTTAAATTTACAAATTGCAACACCAACTTTCAAATGAAAGGATTGATACTACCGATAAAATTTACCTGAAACTAAATTTAATTAAAAAAATATATTATAAAATAAAAACAAGTTTATTTTAAATAGTTATCAGTTATTCAAGAAACATAAGGATCAATACTAATCCATGTAAACATGTTTCACTGAAATATCTCGCAACTTTAAAATACAAGGATGGCTATATTAAAACTATTAAATGTAAGTTTATTTATTTAACACGATCCAGAATCATTGAAATTCACAAGAAAAATATAACTTTTTTTTAAATATTTTTTAAAAAAACGTATTTCTACATGATTCTTTTAGATACCGCCAAATTACTTAATAAAAAAAACTTCAAAATAAAGAAATTAATAACAAACACACAGATGTCAATCCTATCCCCAAATGCAGTTTAAAAAAAAATCTTCAACAAAGCAAACAAAATCAAAGTTTTAGTTTCCATAAACTTTACATAGGCTGCTAAAAAAATAAATTCATAAGTCAAGTGCTATTTCAAAAACACAACTTGATGAGAACTTTTGATTTGAGAACCAAACAAAAACTATAGGCATCTTCTGCACTTCACGTTTAGCGCATCGGTAGTATCTTGGTGGCGCCATCTATGAAAAAATTATATAACTAAAAATAGTCGCCCAAGACTGAAAATAGTTGAAGGTTTTGCTTAAAATAGTCGTTTTAGGCCATTTTGAATCTTAAATAGTTGACATAGTCGCCTAGATGCTAAAATAGTCGCTTTAGTAGCCTCTTAAGTCGCCACTGGCAGCCCTGTTTGTGCTATTTGAATTGTTTGACATTTATTCTGCTATACTAAAATACTAAAATGTTGTGGAACACTTCATATTGGATTTTTGTACATACATTTAACATTTTCTAGATTTAAATTAGTCATTTTTTAACCTTTTGAAAAATTGAACAGTCAAACAACAAAATTGCGGGTTATTGTATTAAATCTTATTTTTATATTCGCCCTTTTTGTCTGTCATATAAACTTGGCTTTAATGTGCCGATTTAAATGAATTGTATGAATTGCTTTTAATGAAAAGTAGCTAATACATAAAAAAAATTCCATGAGCAAAAGCTTGAAAAAAATATTTTTTGAAGAACTCTAATATTGTATTGATCCTCGTTCAACTTAATTTTTTTAAGTAAATGATTGGTACATGTAATCAAAGGCTTAAAACTGATATTTGGATCTTCTTCTATCGGTCCAGCTCAAGTTTGGAACTGATTAACGTGTTGATTGTTTGTGGGGAGGTTTTAAAAAATGTCCCCAAGTGTGGACGCCATCAGATCATCTTAAAATTTTCTGTGTGTGTTTTACCAACCTAAAATTAATCTGAGGTTAAACGTTTTTTCTAAATAACTGTTGGATTTTTTAAAATAAAATAAAATTTAAAGTACCCAAAAAAATTTTTGTCCCATAAAATTTTTTTCACTTTGGTTTTAGTAAAATTTATAACCTCAGATGAATCTATACTATGTATTACATCATATAAAAAAAAGTACGAGAAAACATAGCATAGTTTTTGAGAAAAGGTACATCGAAGTTCAAAAAATCAAGCTCTGAGAAAAACGCGTTTAAAGTTTTTATTGTTAACCCATTTCCTTACGAAGCCATGACATTAAAATGGCTTTTAATGTCAAAAATATTTTTTCAATCGTCTTGATACTTTGTGACATTATTAATAAAGGTTGTAATAGTATTTTAAGCCAATAATTTTTGTTTTGTTCACCGATTTTTGGGTATTGAACCCCCTTAACAATTATTTTTGCTGTGTATAATTCACTTGTATAAGCTTTATAACACACTAACTTACAAAAAACATTTCTTCCAGCGTCCCAGCTTCTTCTGGTCAGTGGTGACGGGCCCATGCTGGCCATAACGCCGGCGAAATCGCTGTTCTCACCATCCGGGAAGGACATCGCTCTCTTGTGCAAAGGCGTTGGAAAGATGCCGGAGGATGATGACGAAACTCTAGACAGACCATTATACACTGATTTTACATGGACCAACCCGAGGGGAGAGGTCATACAAGAAATAGGAAAAGAGTAATAAAAATTTTATTATTTGGAAAAACATAGAATGTGTTAGTTAACCCAATGAGGAATGCGCGAATTCGATGAAGTGTAAGCTCTTTTTTTTTCGCTGAATAGGTCTAATATTTAAATTTTTAACTGAAATTTAAATTTTTTTAATTTTTTAATTGTGTTTCTGCAGCAAGTGATTATTTATGAATCCTATTTAATTAAAAATTCGATAAATTTATATTTTTAAAAAATGCGTGTGTTGCTGCAAAACCTAATAGTTGGAGTAGGGAAATGAACACTTCTGATATGTAGTTTATAAATTTAAAAATAGATGACAGCACCAAAATATCAATAGGCATCATATTTTTTGGTGCTGCCATCTAACGAGATACTAAAATACTAAATAAGTAGAGGTTGAGGCGAATTATGGAATTTTTTTTTAAATTTCACTCCCCTAATAATGCTAAAGGTAATTAATATTGTTTAATTGGTGTAATTTTGCTTACTTAGTTTATTAGTTTTGTTATTTTAGTCTTTTTAGCTTTTTTATTTAAAAAAATACCTTTTAAACTTACTTTATAATGTTTTACTAATCAAATCATTTACCATCCAACACATATTAATAAATTGAACTGTTTGGTTTCCTGCTTAAATTCAAGTAAGGAAAAACATTTTATTTATTTATTATCTATTTTGGATGTTATCAAGGGAGATTTTTTAAGCTTCTTAATCAGGTTTTGATTTTTGTAAAATTTTAAAACCTACGTTATGAAATAAAGGAATTCAATTACAGACGCTTTGAATTAGAACACAGAATAGAGGAAACTCATAATAGAAACACACAATAGAAATATTACATAACAAACCTCATTCTTACACCTGAACCCATCAGTTTATGTTTATCAAACGATCTATACACATCCCTGATTTAAATAAACCAACTATTTTGGACTAAATGTAGCACCTTCTGCACCCAAAGTAAGGATGAATTTCTTCAGCTTTTATTCTACGGTTTACGCTGTTAGAGCCACTGAACTGAACTGGAACTCTGGAAAGAGCATCGAAACCCTCGCCAATAGGGTCGGTGAAGCCCGGCAACCCTGTAAGAGTAACCCAACTTTTGCCGCTAATCCTATACTTCACCTGTTAAAATAGGCATTTTAAACCTACTTTTTCAATAAATTTTTTAACAGAAAATTTATATGCTATTGCTTTGAGGGGTTCTTTATATATTGAAGTTTCTCAAACTTCCACTTATAAAAAAAAATAGAATTACAGGAACAATCTTTAGAACTTAAATTCCTTGGAGTACTATTCTTGGCGAGCGATTGGCGACTTCCAATGCAAACTGTCAAGTCAAGTGTCAATTGTGATCGGCGAATTCATGCCAAATGCGGCACATATTCTCCCTGAAGCTGTCGCCAAGTAACCCAAAAATACCAGCTTATCATGGGATGCTACTTCCAGAGTTTCAGTTCAGTTCAGTGGTTAGAGCAAGTAGATATGAGCAGCGCCCTCTACTGGTGGTCTTTCTGTGGGCTTCCCATAAACATTTTAATTTGTTTCCTTTTTTTTTTTTTCAGAAATCCTAGTGGGATAAGCGTAAAGGATATTGGCTTTGACAAGAAGCTCAATTTTTATGAACCTAAAGTCGAAGATAGCGGTTCTTACAAGTGCACAGCTTTATATGGGAACACCCAACCCCTAGAGATAGTGGCACAGCTTAACTTCTATGGTAATATTTATTTATACATTTGTTCCTTTTGGTGTATCTTTGTGTATCTTTGTTTTACTTGCATGATGTATTTTCGAAAAAAATTTCATTTGTAACTTAGACTTGTTTTTGTTTTTTTAATGTAGCGCATCTGAACATCATTACAACAATAAATTAAATGAATAAAATCTAACAAAATAAAATAGTTCAGAGTTTCTGAAAAAATATAGTTCTATAACAAAAAAAAAATTTCAGAAACATACATAGCTGGATAGTACTGGATTATTCTGAAAAAGTTACAAGTTCTTGTTTTAGCTAAAGGCTTTTTATTTTTTTAAACAACCATATTTAATTTAGACTTTTTAAACATTATTTGAAAAATCAAAAGCAAAATAAGTAAAATATAGAACACTCTGGGGGTGGTTGGAATCCCAAACAAGAAAATATACAAGACACATTCTTTTAAAATAATAATTACCATACACCATTTCAACACGCACAAATTAACTCTTTCAGTCCCAGTGATGCCATTTGGAATCATCCCTTTCAATATTTTTTTCCCAAATGTTTAGATTCCGTTATGACATCCAAACACACATCATTTGATTCTTCACACTTTTTTCTATTAGACAATATTTAAATTAATCTCAATAGAAGTCAGAACTACTATTATTTTATTTAGAAAATAGCCAACAAGCGTTTCACCTGATTTTTGATAAGTTCACTTCAGTTCCACATATTTAAAACACAATTTAAACTATTTCGGCTAAAATAATTACTAATTTTTATTTAATAATATGGTCAGATACCTTAAAATATATAACTCGAAGTGTTTTTAGGTAATATATATATATTTTTAATTTCTTGTTTCCACAGTTAAAAATTTTTGGCATTATTTCAAAAACCATATAAAAAATTAAAATGAATTTTTATTTCTTATGGAACTCCTATTTTTGACCTAAAATAAGCTTATTTTGTGAATATCAGATGTTTCTCTAGTGTAGTAAAATTTTGGGACTGAAAGGGTTAACGCACTTAATGTATGGTAGTATACTTGGATTATATTAAGAAATTAATTTTCATTCTAATTTAGAAAGATTTTTACTATTTGAAATGTTTGACTGCTATAGTAAAATGGTTTTAAACACTTAAATGTGTGTATCAAATGTAAAAAAATCTATATTAACATTTCCTAGTTTTAAACCTTTTTAAAGAATTGAACAGTCAAACTATAAAACTGCGGGTTATTGTATCAAATCATATCTTATTTTCATATTCGCACTTTTCATCTGTCCATTCTGATTGTTTCTTTTGATTCCATTCGTGACAGACATGACAAAAGGCAACTATCTTGGCTCTTAAAAAGTACTAAATGATAATTGACTGTTAAAAAATTACCATGGGGTGATGCAAATAAAGGTCTTGATTATAAAAAACGCTGAAATTTTCATTCAAGAGAAAATACTTAAAATTAATTGGGTTAAAACACGCTGTGACTGACATGACAAAATTGAGACACAGATTTTGAGTGACCTTATATTCTTACCATTTGCTCTTAAAGGGCTGTTCATAAATGATGTCACACTTTTTCTCCATATTTTTGACCCCCTCCCTCCCCTATGTCACAGTGTCACACTTCACCATACCCCCTCCCCCCCCCATGTCACAAAGTGTCACGCTCATAAAAAAAAAATTTGCATAGAAAAGAGGTAATGTATAGAAAGCAGGGTTTTAAGGTACTGGATCTATAAACTATTTACATTCAGCAAATGAACATACTCCCTGGGAGGAGACATGGTCATTCATTCAGATTACAGGCATATTGTTGTCGTCATCCTCGGGGATGGTATAGGTCCTCTAATATCAATATCATCCTCATCCATCCACCGGCAACCTCAACATTTTCACAGAGAGCAATTATAGCCACTGAATATAGAATGGACTTTTTTTCTGATTTTTTCCAGTTTCTGCTGTTAAGTAGCAAATTTTTAATAGATGTTTGTGATGTCACACTTCTTGTACCTCCCCCCCCCCCCTTGTCACAAAGTGTCACAGCTAAGTGTACCCCCTCACCCCCCCCCTTCAAGCGTGACATCATTTATGGATGGCCCCTGAGACTGAAAGGGTTAAAACTCTCGATATAACCTTCTCCCATTTCCAGAGGACATCAAATTCGATGGCTGCGAGAAGGTCCAAAACCTGGTACTTGGCAAAGAAGGTCGCATCCGCTGCAGTCCCGTCGGAAACCCGAAACCTAGCATCAATTGGGAAAAGAACAAGCAGCAGGTCCGGTCTGAGAGGATTCTAGTCACACCGGAGGGCATTGTCATACCTACTGTTGTAAAGGAAGATGCTGGTGTCTATACCGTGGAAGCATTTGTGCCTGAAACCGGGACTAACAAGTATATAGACATCACTGTTAACGTGCTGAGTAAGTAGATATTTAGTTGTTATTCAAAAGTATTTCGACTACACCAAAACCCACCTTAAGTTTGCAGCATTAAAATGTTCTACGCGGAGGAATCACACGTAAAAAAACGGAATTATGCCTTCTGATTGGTCGCTCCTACGCGATACGTCCGCCCTGATATTCGTTCGCTGAAAATCGAGGGGAAAATAATTAGTATTACACTCTAACTGAAGCAAAAACAAATAAAAATAATAAAAATGTCTTGAAATAACGAATAAAGTTATTTATTGAATGGTGAAAACCCTTTTTTTATTCGATTCTCGCTCTCGGAAGTTATAACTATTTACCCTTTTTCCAGAACATTTCTATACTGCGTACTTAAACTGTGGTGAAGTGTAGGAATGAATCTGGTGTCTGAATTGTACACTCCTTGCCAACATAAGTTGGGTAAATAGAAATATGCTATGGAGAATATCCTTCCAAGGATGTAAAGAGTTCAAAAATCATTTGTGAATCAATCCTGAAAACATGTTTAAAACATTAATTTCGTTTAAGGTCTAACAGATTTAAATATTATTTCGGAACATTTTGCAATTTTTTCAGAATGAAAAGTGTATTTTGGTTAAATTGTATTCAGATCATTTTGTATGTAAATATTACCTTACAAGAGGTTCCAACTAACGGGCCAACCGCACTTTTACCTCTGCCTTTTCACTCTTTGTTTATACCCAAGTTAGTTTGGCAAGGAGTGTTATCGGATTGTGCAGTAAATATTTAAAAAATACTTCTTGTAGAAGGAGTTGGCACACATTAAATTCATCAGAGCTTATTGTCCTGATACAGTGTATAATGTTTCTAAAAGATTTTGTTAATAGTCGGATACGTCACTGACTGTAGCTCAAAAATAAGAATCTTGGCTATAGCTTATTTGTTGTTTTTATGATAAGTTAATCTAATCAAATTTAGTTGGAAGTTTCTATGCACGAAAAACTTAATGGAAAGCTATAAAAGCTAGGATGATGATAATTAAATAAGCCTTAAAATTAAAATGATAAACATGTTTAAAATATTAGAAGTTACTATTAAAAGCTTCACACTCTTTACAATAAAGCTACTATCAATAAATAGACTAGAGAATACATGGTACAAGCAAGAACGATTTAGAGTAATTCGATTTAAAAACACCTCAATATTTAGTGTGTTAAACAATTTAACTTGAGAGCATATATGGCAAAAATAAAAATAAACATCTCATTTTCAAATGCAATTCTTGATTGACCATTCCACCTGTTGTTTCCGAACACCCAATACCTGCAACTTTATTGAAACCTTCTCAACAACCAACCCCCCCCCCTGAATTCCCCCACCCCCTTTTCACATGCAATCATTCTATTTACCCTCGATTCATCTCTGCTACTTGCATTCTGCTCTAACATACTTTATCTATGCATCGCCATATTTTTATATTTACTAGTATAATACTACTTTCATTCATTTTAATTATTATATATTCATTAACTAGCTCCCCCAAGAATCAATGAGCTCCCGGAAACATTCATTGCAATTCAAGGAGAAGAGTACGCAATCACCTGCAGGGCTGAGGGCTCGGAACCCCTGACGTATTCTTGGTATGATCATGTAAGTATACCAGGGTTTATGATTGTCACATTATACATCTTGAAATAAAACATATGTGTAGGGTAGACTAGCCAGTGAATGAATGTTTAAGGCGCTGCATTTGCCAGTGAATGAACACCAGGACAACCAACCATGTGTCAGATAGCTTCCTACTAGATGGGAGGAAGTCGGTGTTGCCAATCGATTAAAGCTCTAGATTAACGGTCGCCAGTCGCCAACTGGAGACTATTACATCGAAAGTGGCTACCTAAAAATCGAACCCCAGTCGCCAAATGTGGCGATCATAATTTTTCTTTTTTGTTCAACAAATAATTAATACTGCAGCTGCATTTCTAAAATAATAAAACGCTCCGATTCGATTCTGTCGGGAAGAAAGACTTGATGACAGTTGTTGCTCATCGGTGAAATTTTCCATCCTCCTCCGTATGACGTAAATGGAGCTGGGCGATGAAAATCTTAAATACAAATTTGATTTTTAAATTTTGCTTTACGATATCGGCAATCTTCAGGTGATTGATTTACATCTGCTTAAGATCTCAACTATTCATTTAAACAATTTTGATATGAGAAAATTTCATGAACAATCGTGGGTCGTGGGCGACGTCAAGAATTCTCCGAAACTAATAGCAGTTGAACTGATAGTACATAAAATAATTTTCTCCTAACGATAATGGCCAATTACATAATACTACATATTTTGTATGATACTTTTCTTACTGTCAATCTTATCATATCAAAAATGTCATTTATAAAATTTTCTTTTGTGGAAAATCGCACTTTCTTTTTGTCGTATATGCTGAAATTTAAAACCTGGCTACTAAAAATCGAAATGTGGCTACCATTTTTTTTCACTCTGGTAGCCACTGGCTACTATTAAAAATTCCCAGTCTAAAGCATTACAATCGATCTAGTGGAATGATTTTCAATCCTTATTTTTTAATTGTATTTACCAAATGTTCATTCGCTGGGGCCTGTTCACTCACTGGCCTACCATAATAGTTATTTATGCAACAAGTGTGAAAAGTAATACTTTTCAAAACCAGTGGATTTTATTTCACGAGCGAGGAACCAGCGAGTGAAATCAAATCCACTGGATTACTTTACACATGTATTGCAAACTATTTTTTATAATGACTAAAAAAAAATCAAATATCATTAGTTCAAAAATTATTCATGTGCACAAGGCTTTTATGTAAAGCAGATTGCCATTTGTAGTTCTAGAGATTTATCAAACTAATGCTTAGTGTAAAGTCACACATTTTAATATTGATTCTAATTCGGATTTTCAAAAACAATTTGAACATTTTTAGCTTCCAGTATAAAAAGAAATAAAAAAACAGTGGTTATAATGTAACTGTTAACATGAATACTATGAAATAAGTTTTACTTGAAACGTTGGCATCTTATGAAAAGAGTGAAAAAAAATTACTTTTTTTTCATTGCCTTTGAGTGATGTACTTTTGTCAACTTTACTACTGTCATACTTTAGTAACTTTTTGCACACGTCTGATATTAAAATTAAAGTCGAATTTTTTTTCATGCAATTATATAAAAAATAAACGAATTTAAATTATTTCTGCTTAAAATATTGCAGCAATCCCGTGACCTGAGCAGTGTTGAAGGATTCAAGGTGAATGGAGGCCTCCTTACGATCTACAAAGTGGACAGGTATGCTGGAGGAAAATACACGTGCAAGGTGGCGAACCCGGCTGGTGAAGATGAGGCGAACTTCATGCTGGATGTCCAAGGTACACTTTAACATGCTATAATGGAAAATAGTTTGTGTTTTGCTTTCATCTACTACAGTGACTTCGAGATTTATGTTAATAATAAATATTTTATTCAATCATTATTTTTATAAAGACTTTTAACTACATAGATATATGATTAAATTAAATTCAAAAATATTAGTCAAGAAACCTACATAGTTTTCCTGTAACAATCGTTTAAGGCTTATACAATGATTTAAAAAGAATAAATCTAAATTTTTAGATTTTACAAATTTTTACTCAAGGAAACAGGTTCTTTTAACAAAATTCCTCCACAAGAGCCCATTACTGGGCCAAGGCCTGCCATGCCCATTTCAACTTTCGTAACCTAGGGCTCTGAGGTACTAGGCATATGTCCCGGTAAGGTGGTCAGCCTCATGGGGAACCCCAGTGCTTAGTTCTCAAGCATGCTTGGTACAAATTTTATAAAACCCACAAAGGGATGAAAGGATGGGTCAACCTCGCCCAATAAGGGTTTAAGAAAACACGTTACTAATAGCAAATTACTGTCTTTTCAGTTCGCCCTACTATTGTGCCGTTGCAAAACGTCACTGCGAAAGAAAGCGAAAACGCCCAGTTGGAGTGCAGAGCAGAAGGCATGCCCAAGCCAACTTTGTCCATCAGAAAAGAAAACAATTACCAGCCTTTCCATGATGGAGAGGTAGGGTTAAAAAAAAATTATTTGTTTTAATGAAATATCTTGAATGTGTAACGTAGATGGGACAATAGGCTATAATTAACTAGAACTAGTCCTGATTTAGAATAAACTTGTATAATTAACCTTTTAAGAGTCCCAGTGATGAAAAATTTGGCATCATCCCGTTTCTGATCATAACTTTTAAAAAATAATTGGGCTGACATCTTTTGGGATTAATAAAAAATATTTTCTAATAGAAAAATGTTTGGAGAATCAAATGATGTGCTTTTTGATATCATAATAGGCTATAGACGATCAGAAAAAAATTCTAAAATGATGATGCCAAATTGTCATTGGGACTGAAAGGTTTAACAATAAGCAATTAAAAGTTACTAGCAATAAATAAAAATAACCATGGTTAGTAATGAAAAATAATTAGTTATCAATAAAAAATACTTCTTATAATAACTACTTTTTTCAATCGACTTTACAAATAACTATTCATTTTTAATCAAGTCTCCAAGTAATTACGTTTTATTACAATGAACTAGTTATAAAACATGCAGATTAATTATTAACCTATGTTAATTTGTAGGAGGAACGAATTGAAATGGAACAGGTAGATGAAGGCGATTTCCGGATCCTGCGATTCCGAATCATTGGAGTGAAAAGGGCCGATGGAGGACTCTACTACTGCAAGGCCTCCAATGCTGCTGGGGATGCAGAGATAGCAGGACACATTGAGATTCAGTGTAAGCCAGCATTGATGCATTTGCCATATTTTATGAATTAAATTAATTCAATATTGCAAGCATTTACTAATAAAATAATTAACCCTTTCACTGCTAGGAATGTAGTCAGAGTATGTCCTCTGATTTCGAACATAAACGACTAGGACATAGACTGCGTAGGTTGTCCATTATACAGTGAACAGCTGCAGCATTAGCAATAGATTTGCTAGCCTGGTCTAAAGGCTATTACTCAAGAAATTAAGGCTGGAATAGTGAAGAGGTTGAAAAACATAGTTCATAACTATTAGAGTAATGCAAAAAAATAATAGAATACCCAATTGCATTACAAGCATTGTTAATTTTTAGATAAAACAATCACTATTTTTATACTATTTTAGTAGAAATGATGCCAAGATGTCCTTATTAAAGCAATTAGAAATCATCCTTTTTTTCTAGTATGACTAATTCAGCCCTAATACAAGAACAACACAATATATTGTACACTCGACTCTTGAACTCGCCTTTTGATTTTGACTTGCTATTCTAATATCAAAATAATATTGTATTATATAGTTTAATATGGATTAATATTTTTTATAATAAAATCTAATTTATTATAAAAAAAACTCGTAGTTTAAAATCATCAAAAGAACATCAGTTTAATTCATCAAAAATCTTCATTTTATTTCATCAATAATCTTCATTTAAATTCATCAAAAAATCCTTATTCAAATTCATCAAAAAATCATCATTTAAATTTCTCAAAAGCTAATTATATTTATTCTAGTTATTAATCACATTATTCAAAAGCTCATTCTCGAAAATTATATCAACAGATAAACCAGACATGAGCCTGACGCCAACCGAATCTGTGAAGGCTTGGTCTGCCAACCCAGCCAACCTGTCCTGCATAGCCCAAGCCAACCCCAATGCCTCCCTTGTCTGGAGGTACGAAGGTCAACTCATTGATAAGAATGATGAGAGGTATAGGATCTATGGAGGAACATCCTATAGTAATCTACTGGTAAGCCCAATATATAGGTCCTAAACCCTATTGTAGCTACTCAGTAGGAGGGAATGGGCTCACTGGATTGGGGGTCTCTAAACTCAAGTGCTTCAATGTTAATCCAATGGGAAAAATATTTTCTCTGACACATTTCCCCTGGCTGTATTGAATATCTTTGCAAACTGTTTTTTTTTAATAATAAATGTAGATAACTTACAGGTCTCTATAAACACAATTTTTAAAATTGCTTCGAATACGTTTTGTAAAATTAATTATTCAAAATTTTAAGAAATTTTGAACTAACTTCAAAAAGTGAAATTGTCGGAATCTGTAAGTCAGCTACATTTATCACATAAAAAAATCTGTTTGTAAAACTATTCAATACAGCCGGAGAAACATGGCAGAAAAAATATTTTTGTCTCTGTTAGATTAACACAGATGCACTTTGCTTTGGAGGCCTGCGATGCAGTGCGCCCATTCCCCCTTAAATCATGTGATCACTATTTCATAGCATACATATTTTTATTTTGTTTATCAATACAAATAAATTTGTATATTCATTGCTTCTACTGATTTGTTAATTAAGAGAGTTATCTATGCAGACCTTCAAACTGTGTAATCCGACCAGCCAATACTTCGGATTTTACTTGGTAATAACCATATTTCAGATTTGGGGTGCCAAGAGAAAATGTAATGTTTCTTCCTTCAAAAAATCCATCGTATGATACGTATAACACGGATATAAAGCAGTTAAAAATGTTTAGTGCTGGGTTAAATCCGGAAAGTTGACAGGTCGGAATATATTTAAAATTGTCCTAAAAGCCTGTCAAACATTTATTTTGGGAATCATCTTAACACATTTGGAGAATATGTAAAGTTGTTTTCATAACACTATTGTATATTATTTAAGGTACAAACTGACAGAAGCCAATATGGAGTTTTTGGAACCTACACTTGTGAAGCCAGCAACTTTTTAGGAGACAGCTCAATAAACATCTCTTTAGAAGAAGCCAGTGAGTTACAAATTCTTCATTAGCATTTAAAAAAGTCTCTATTATGTGTTAATATAGTTATAATAATAAAAAAATGTTATGAAACTTACTGCTTATGATACATACTAAAAACAAATAATACTGGTTGATTCATATGAAATTTTCAAATAAGATTAGGGTTCACTAGTTAAAACCCTGTCCCTTAGAACCAAAGTTTTTAGATTCTAACACGGCATAGAGATTTGAATCACTTTATATTTAAATTTAAGCAGTAGATTTCAGGTTTAATTAGCCCTTACATAGCCAATTATATTGGCATGTTTGCAGATAAATAATAGGAAAAATGGAATTAACGATATTTAAAAAGCAATTAAAGTAAATACTTTCAGTACAAATTCCAATCACACAAAAAAATATATTCTTCCATTTGAATTATTAAAAGGGTCTATATTTTACCCTTTAATTTGAAGCATTTTAACCACAACTGTATACTAGCTAATTTCCACTAAATGTTCTATCATATCAGTTTGCTTTTTATGTTCGATTTCAACTAAAAAAAATTTCGCCTCTACAGAATTATTTCCCCTTTTTTTTTGTAAAAATGAAGGTCATTATATTATTATTTTTTAAGTCGTATGTTCCTATTGCACTTTGAAAAAAATATACAATAAAACCAAAAGAGCATGCCATTGAGAGCGCGTCTGTAGCTCTAGTACCAATATTAATCAAACCAAACTATTGTGTTTCAATGGTTCAAGTCCAATTAATACTTTTCCTTTCAGCTGCTCCTGGTCAAGTAACCCAGATTGTGTTTGACAAAGTGACATCAACTACAATAACCTTCAGGCTAATGGGTCCTGGAAACACAGGTGGGCTGCCCATCTCGTACTATATCATGAAGTACAAGAAAGCCAATGAACCTGATGAGTTTACAGTTACCGTGGAATGGGCAAAAGGTAAGGGTGAGTTTGATTAAATTTAACTGGTAGTATCATATGAATAACTTTTTACATAAAAAAATTATGGCAGAAAATGCTTTGTTGAATTTCACCAAAGAGTTTCAAAGTTTAAACTAAGTCATCTATGATTAAAATTTTTCAAGAAGCATTTTCTATAAGATTTATTTTCTACTAAGCATAATCAAATAGTTTACATTAATGTTATTTTTTTACTTGTTATTTATGACTGTCATTGATTAATGTAATTATGGACAGTTAGGATACAGTTGATTCAACATCTTGAATGTGAAGAATACTTTTTTTAAATTTGAAAAATCAAACCAACAATGTATCAATAAAATGAATTCTTAATAAAAAAAAATCAAAGTAATATTTATTGAAACATTCAATTAGTCGTATTCAACTTGTAAAAGTTTAATTGTTAACAAAACTCATATTGAATATTCAAAAGTGTCAAGTACCTTATTTTTTTCTAAAATGCCTAGTATAAGATACATTTCAACCAAATATATCAAAAATAAAATTTCACCTTTATCTATCACAAAATATTGATAATTACTGTCATTTCCAGACACACCATACATTCTGAGCGACCTCAAACCCAGAGAGAAATACCACTTCAGTGTTGCCGCTCGAAATGTTGTGGGAGAGGGTCCATGGCAAAATGCAGAGTACATCATGCCAGAAGAAACAGTGCCCGAGCCACCGGCCATTATTACTGAGCAAGAGACCATTTCGGATTATCCTGACCGGTTTGAAGTCCGGTGGGAGGTGCCTAATGATAATGGAGAAGCCATTACAATGTTTGAAGTGCGATATTTCAAGGTATGGTGTTTGGTTTGTATTAAATGGTAGGATTGATTTATTTTAAGAAAGGAACATTTGTTTTAAGTTTACAATAAGTGGTTAAATTAACTCAATTAAAAGTAACTTTCTTTTATCTCTAAGTATACTTTTCTCTGTATTTTATGTGTATTGAAATAGGATTTCATACTAAAATTTCTTATGGACACAAATTGTTACGAGAGGATTTGCTGCTAAAGCTAAAAAAATCTAATTAAGATTTCTTTTTAAATGTACCCGACTGGTGTCACAAAAGATTTAATGAACAAGCATTCTCAAGCCTGAAATTCCCAATTCTTAGTTTTTAATACATTATGTTTTTTTTTTAATAATTGGCAGAGTATGCTATCGGTAATGAACGAGTTTTGTACCGGCACAAGCGATAAAATTTTCTACTCCAAATAACCTTAGAAACATTAGGGCAACATTAGAATCCCGCAATCTTTAGAAAAGTGATGCCCCTGATAGCAAGATATACAAAATGCTAAATAATTAATTATTTACAGCAAGGTATACAAGATTTTAAAAATACAGCAACAAATCTATCGATTAAATTATGAAATATTTTGATTCCAGGTTGAAAGGGGGATCAAGGGCTGGGGTCAAGTGGACAAGGCCATCGAAAGGACCATTCGCAACTGGGACCGCAATCCCTCTTTTGAACTGACCGGCCTGTATCCCGACACCTACTACAAGATTGAAATCAGGGCCACCAACAAGATCGGAAACAGTTTGCCAGAGTCTGTTGTGATCAGAACGAGAGCAGGTAAGTTTGGATGTGTTAGTCGAGGAATTTTGACGCCTAAACCATGCAAAGTTTAAATTTAGTTTGATGTGTAATGTCTCTAATAGGCATTTTGGGCTTGGTACGCATATGAGGCTTGATACATTTACACTAAGGATTAAGGGGACAGGGGAAGCAAATTAATTTTTTAAGTTACAGACCGAAATGGATAAAAAAAAAATTTATAGCTCAGGGACATAAAATTGAATGAAAATACAAAATAACAAAAGAAAATTATGCAATAATTTTTTTATTAAAAAAAATTATTAATTTTTTTAGCTTTTTTTAAAAATGCTCCTTGCAATTCAATTTTTTTCTAAAATGTCTAATTTTTTTTATATAAGATATTTAAATATATGTTAACAAAACTGTGCATGGATTTTTTTATTTGTCCTATTGGTTAATTAATTAAAATTAAAAATTTATGTTACTTGGAAATTTTTGATTATTTTCGTGATATGCTAAAAGTAAAACTGAGTAAAATAGTAAAAATTTTATCAGATTCCAAAATCCATGCACAATTATGTTTGAAAGATTATCAATAACAATTTTCCACAATTTCAAAGCAATACACAAATTTTTGAATCGCAAGGAACAATTAGAATGTACGACAAACTACTAAAAACACTTATGGAGAAAAAGGCAAGTAAAAAAAAATAATAACTTCCACTTAACGTACGATTTTCGGATTTCGGTGTTTACGAAAACTCCAACTGTATTTCGAATTCTTTTCGGATCGTTAAAAGTAAGATAAGTTCTTAAAGATAAAAGTGCAAGCTATAACTTTTTATTAAAATACCAAAATCGATACTTTTGACATTTTTTGCCTCCCCTGTCCCCTTAATAAAAACATTTGTTTGGTTCATTAGTTTGTAATTAAATGATTTTTATGTAATTTTTACTCTCTGCCTAGAAACAAAAATTATATTAGAAAAAAACTGAAGCAATCAGATTTTATTGAATGATTAGATAGATTATATTTTTTTAGTTAAGTTAAATTTTAAGTCCAAAACAAAAAATGTCTAAAGCTCCCTCATTAATCATATCCTCATAAGCTTGTGATTTAAAGCAAAAAAAAGCTTAACACAATTCAGTGCATGACTATAATTCTCACAAATACTAAATATAAAATAAACAACCACTGCAGGTTGAGTAACTCGGGTTAATTTTAGGTGACAAAATTTGTCAATAGATGGCAGCACCACAAATTCATGTTATGCACATTTTCCTGACCTTGTTTTTAAGTTATAACATAAAAACTCGATTCCAAGTTCTGACCTGGGTCAACAAAAGTGAAATATGGCGCTGAGACCAATCCACAGGCAGCTAAACAGTACTGTAGACTATTCATCTACAAAACATTTAAACCTATTCGGGAACGCCATTATTTCCTGAAGCAATAGTTCTTCTGCTTTCTTTTACATGTTTTAGGAAGATTCACACACGATCATTAAATCACACATAACATTTATTTTACCAGGCGAAGTGACTGACGGCCACATCAGCACTTTGGACGAACCGGTTGTCTCCTTACCGATCATAATAGCCATAAAATTTATGTTTTTGCAAATCTTCTTGATCTTGTGTTTTTAAGTTATAACATAAAAACTCAATTCCATGCTCTGATCTGGGTCAACAAAAGTGAACTATGGTGCTGAGACTAATCCACAGGCAGATGTACAGTACTGTGAACTATTCATCTACAAAACATTTTTTGGAACACTGTTTTTTCATGAAGCAATAGTTTTTCTGCGTTCTTTTACATGTTTTAAGAAGATCCACACAAGATAATTAAATCCTACATAACATTATTTTACCAGGCGAAGTGACCGACGGCCACATCAGCACTTTGGACGAACCGGTTGTCTCCTTACCGATCATAATAGCCATTGTCCTGGTCGCCCTGTTTGTTGTACTGGTCATCCTGGACATCACATGCTTCTTCAGATTCCACTGCGGACTTCTGTACCTCATGAGGTACCGCACCTGCGGAAGGGCACCGGAAAAGATGCAGGGCAGTCTTGAGGACGGCCGGGCATGGTAAGCTGGGCTTGAATATTCTAGAAGATTTAAGTATTCAATAATGAAATGAAAAATACGATGTTAAGTTTAGTGGTAAAGGTGAAGTAAGATGTTCAGTTTAGTGATAAACGTGAAGTGGGATGTTCAGTTTAATGATAAGCATAAAATGAGATGTTCAATTTAGTGATAAACATAAAAAGACATGTTGAGTTTAGTGATAAACATGAAGTGAGAAGTTAGGTTTAGTGATAAGCACATAAAATGAGATGTTAAGTTTAATGATAAACATGAAATAGGCCTAAATGTGAAATATTTACGGGAATTGCATGACAGAAAGAGCATGACAACACAAATATTGATGTCATGTAGCTGTTGTTTCTTCTTCCAGTAACTTAGACCTAACATGATGTGAAAGTTGGGCTTTAAATGAGACGTTAAATAATGTGCCAAAAACACAAAAAAAGGCAAACTCAAAACCAAATCCTGAACATCAGTTTTGCTTTTTATTTTCTTAAAATAATATATATTTTTATATTTTATAAAAATATAAAATTTTCAAAAATAAAATGATTTTGTTAATACCGAAAATGTCCCAGTGAATTCGATTAAATAAATATCTTGGAGGGTTACAAGCATGAGTTTGCTAAGCTTTGATTAAAATTGTGCACATTTTGCAAGCAAATCATCCATTTGTTGCACAAATTGCTAAATGCTTTTCAGTGTGTGTGAGTAAAGAATGCACTTTTAAGTGATATTACTAAGACAATTACATTAATATCTAATAATAATTATATCATGTCATCTTATATTTAAAAGAAAATCCATTTTTAATAACCTTATACAATATTATAGCATCTAAATAAATCCATAAGTGTCATTAATTTAACTTTTTCCCCTTAAAATAAATCAGTTATTATTTATTTTTATTATAATAGAGGAAAATATTTTTAAAATGTATTAACTTAGCAGCTTTTTGTATATTATTATAATTAATTTAAATTTGGGTTAACTAATAAACCATTTAAGAAACAAACAGCTAATATAAATTTAAAGACACCAAATAACATTTGAAATTGTAATGAAGTTAAAAATTAAAATTAAACTTATCTGTTGGTATGTCCCTAAAAAGTCCTAACTAAAAGACTTTTTAACTTTTAAGTGAAATGCATACAAACCCTGCTTATAACAAAACAATAAAAATCGCAATAAAATGTTTCTTGGTTCCTCACAGCGTTAAGGAAGTCTCGACTGCAAACAACGGAAAGATAAAATCCGAACCCCGATCCCTCTCTTCGCCTGATCAGCTGCCACCACCAGAGTAAGGGACACAAAAAGTGGCATGCACCAAAACTTTGCATGATTATAGCACCGAGCATGCTTCTACTTACCCTTGCGCACTAGTTTAACTCACATTTACTAACACATTATTTTAACATTTGATGAGCAAAAATGTTGGTATCCCTTTCTGTCAAAATTATATTAACCCTTTCAGTCCCAAAAATTTACTACACTACAGAAACATCTGATATTCACAAAATAGGCTTATTTTAGGTCAGATATACGAGTTCCATAAGAAAAAAAATCATTTTAATTTTTTATATGGTTTTTGAAATAATGCCAAAAAGTTTTAACTGTGGAAAACAACAAAATAAAAAATATATATAATACCTAAAAACACTTTGAGTTATATATTTTAGGTATCTGACTATATTATTAAAAAAATTAGTAATTATTTTGACCAAAATAGTTTAAATTGGGTTTTAAATATATGGAACTAAAGTAAACTTATCAAAAATCAGGTGAAACACTTGTTGGCTATTTTCTAAATTAAAAAATAATAGTAGTTCTGACTTCTATTGAGATTAATGTAAAATATTGTCTAATAGAACAAAGTGTGAAGAATCGAATGATGTTTGTTTGGATGTCATAACGGGACATAAACATTTTGAAAAAAATATTGAAAGTGATGATGCCAAATGGCATCACTGGGACTGAAAGGGTTAACAGTTCCATAGTGCTGTTTTATTCAGAAACAGTAGGGTTCTTACCATACTCTGTTAGAATTAAGTAAAAGCCCCCTTAACTATGTATTTTTATACCTTATGGCGATATTTTTATTGTAAACTCAATTTGAAATCTTGTAGATTATCAAAGGAACAATTTGAATTAATGTTATAAGGATAAGAAATGTGAAATCTCCCGTGAAATATGATAAATTTGACTCCAACGTTTTTGCTTGTCATCTGTCTTTTATAGAGGTTTGGAATAATAGGTTTGAAATGGTATTTGATTGTCTTGGCAAAGGTTTAATGGTATTTGACCTTTTTTGGTGGCCCCTCTTTTTCATGGAAAACAAAGTTTTTTAAAGTTCAATAACTATGAATTTCCGCGATCTATTTAAATATTGAGGAAAAGAATTTGTTTATCTACCAATTTGTTTTTCCAAGTTCGAACTTCAATCGATGAATAGAATGTATATCTAATTCAATATTCCTAATAAATTACAATATCTATATTGAATTATATGTAATTGATAACCCAATTTCAGTTGAAGCAAAAGAAAGTTGATAAACAAATTTATATTAAATAGAATAAGTGAATAAAACTTCTGCATGTGGTTGCTTGGTGTTTGTCTAATGCATGCTTTGCTTTCTCTAATCTCAACTGCTTATGTATGTATCCCATGTGTAAATGTATACTTTTATTGTGTTCATAGTTTTAAATGATACATGATTAATTTTAAAAGTTTTAACAAATCATAAAATTTAAATTTACTTAATTTTGATTAGTATAAAAAATAGTTATACTAAAGAATCTATTAATGCAATGTGTAGTTTAAGTACAAGAAGCATTAATTTAAATATTTTTAAATAATTTATGAGAGTTGGTGCAATAACTTCGGGGTTAACTCTGATAAGCTTGGCAATCAAGAATTGGACCATTATATTAATTGGTAACTTTGAATTTACAAATTTATTTTACTCAATATCAAAAGTCATCACTGACTGAACAGCATTAAAATTTTACATAAAAATAGAAAAAAAATTGTCGGTTACAAATAATATAGTGAGAATTTTTTACAAAAATACAAATCTAGTTTAAATTTATGATACTTGTAATTATCACACAAATGCATTAATAATGTTATAATTATTGATAAAAAATTTCTGTTGATGGTAAAAAAATAGTATGTAGTTTTAGATGTGCTAGTTTCAAACAAATCTATGTGTAACAAGCATTTTGTGTTGTGCACTTTCCCTTATGAATCAATGTTCCTTCTGTCCCCTTGTAGCAAATTGTCCCAATACGAAGAAAAGCCTAAACTTGAAGTGGATAACCTTGCATTTGAGTAAGGCATATTTTAAGTGTCCATCTGTTGCTTAAACAAGGGTCCATTTTGAATATTTCTTTTTTAAAAAAAAGCTTGTACCTCTTCTTGCAATCTATAAGTGTTCTGTTTCCTTCATTTTCTGCTTTCCTGTAAAAAAAATTTTAAGTCAGAACAAGTATTGAAATATAAGAATTTGAAGCAAGTTTTATTGAATCAGTTCGGATGGAATTTTGTTTACCGGTATAATCAGACATATAAAGTGAAACTTTAACAGCTTAAGCAAAGAAAGCAATGAAGTTATTTTAAATCACATTATGAATAAATGTTTGAAATATGTACATCTTAAATCACATTATGAACAAATGTTTGAAAGATATACATTATACTTAAAACTTTGTGTAGTTCATGTTTGAAAAGGTTAATGTGAATCACATACAAAATGAAAAAGTGATTAGTGTAGTATATACCATTTTGAAGTTACACAATTTTCTTGCAACGTTTCACAAAATTGATTCAGTTATGTGTAACAATTATTATCGATTGTTAGAAAATTTATATTCCAAAAAATAATTAGAAAAGTTATCTATTAATTCAACTGACTTAATTATATGCAACCGCTGACTATTTGATGTTTGTGCATGTTTGTGTTCTACACTGAACCTATCTCTCAATTCGCTGTTTTTGCTGTGCTTTCACAAGAAAATCTTACAATCAACAATATAAATCAAAGAAAAAACTACATTCAATCAGAAAAATTAGACTTACTGAATACTTTAAATACTTTCCACGAGCTTCAACTGAGGTTTGGTGAACTTCTTTGTTTCACCATTATTGACAAGAATGCTTCAATTGTAGTAAAGGAAAGCAGAGCAATGGAGGAGAACGTAGAGCCAATAGCCCTTTTGAAGAGGTCCCCATGCTTCCGACCAGACAGGGAAAACGTTGAATGAATTTTTGGTACATACTTCATTGGTTTTGGTACATTTGTAACCCTTAACACTTTGAGGTCTACGCCTTAGAGTTTATCAAAGTGTAGTTTTAAGCCTTATGATTGCTAATATAATAATTTCAAAATAAGCATTATGTTTAGCTCATTGAAATAATTTATTCATGAATAAAACAGCCTGATTTTTTAAAAGAACTATTAAAAGTAATATAAATTTTCGAAGTATTTTTGGTTTCCTCTTTCTAAATTATGAGGTTGGTTGCTAATTCAGCCCTAGTACGATGTTATCCAACCAAACTAAATATATTATATGTAATTCTTATAAGCCACATAGATATATAAAGTCAAAATAGCTCAGACCCCAAAGTGTTAAAAAAAAGACAGCATATAAGAAGTTACAAATGTTTTTTTCCCTAATATTTTCAATTTATTGTTTGTATTCTATAATTCCCATGCACTTACTATCTATGACAAATATTAAAAAGGATTCATATAAAGTCATATAAAGTAAACATTTATTGTGACTGCATGTTTTATTGCAAAGCACCTACAGTTTGCTTCACAAATACACTGCACATTTTTGCTTTATTAACCATTATATTTCTAACACTTAACTAATTAACAAATAAATGTTTTATATCTTTACATCTCTTTCTATAAGCAGAAAATTTTTTGAAATGCATAAAAAAATTAGGGATGCAACGGATATCCGGCCAACATACTGCATCCGGCCTATCCGGCCATTAGGCCGGATAGTTGGCAGTCACCGGATAACTCAATTATCCGGCAGTACTATCCGGTCCACCTGTTAAATCTGACATTTGCTCTATAAATTTTTTATTGTTTTAATTGTTAAACTGACTATTTTTCCTTAGTCAACAGGTTATTTTTAAATTTTAATACATTTTATTCGATTGATATTTCACATTATGTTAATGAAATATGTTAGAAAATCCAGTCATGATCCTGAACTTTTTGCGAGTGACTAACATCATGGCCCTGATTTAGCCCTGCTAAACCTAGTAGATGAGTAACAACATAACACATGTTAATAACAAACAAAGCATATTAGATTTGTTTCAAATACGTAAATTATGGTCTAAAAAAAGTAATAGTTCTGCGTTCCTTGGTAGAATACGGTTCGCTTTTTTTCGTAAATGAGTCCCACTTCTGAAAACAGTCGCTCACTATATGCTGCTAGCTGGTGAAGAAAGGTAATTGTTCACTAGTTTTGCTAAGATTGGGAAGTTAGTGACTGGTTAGTTATACTACAATGTTTATTGGTTAGTTATACTACGTCATCCAAAGTAAAACTGCTACAATTGCAAAAGTGTTTTATGCAATTTGACATTTTATACTGTTGAAACCTAAAAAGGCCTGATATCCGGCCGGATATTCGGCCCAAAGTTAGGCCGGATTTTCGGTATACGGTATCCGGCCAAAATGGTATCCGTTGCATCACTAAAAAAAATGAGAAAAATCCAAAATCATAAAATTCAATCTTGGTAATATATTTTTAAAACTGTCTTTAAAGCTAATTCTAATAAAATTTGTAAACTCACTATTGGACAATATATATTAAAATAAGTACCTCAACTTTCATGTCTTTAGATACTTAGATAAAAACTCGTAACGTATTGTAGAACTCCAATTACCTTAATCAATTGTTACCAAAATCCATTTTAAAAAATGAATTTTTGGGGGGTAGTTGGATTCGAATCTAGTAAAGAACATCAAATAACCTAATTGCAATTTGAAACATTGACTTTTCCTCCAACTAATATTCCGGCTATGTCCTTTCAATCACAACGCAAGCTTCAGAAACACTTTCTTTCCCTACCCCAACATGCTGTTTTCCCAGAGACGACATGAGCATCACAGTTTTTGTTTTTCTCCCACCCTACTTGGGTGTGCAAAACAATTGAGATTAACCATGCAGAAGAGCCTCAAGTAAAGTAGTTTTAGAACAGCAATGCTCACATTGTTTACTGGAAAACTACACAAAGAGGTAGGGGAAGAAAATGCTCTTGAAGCTTGAAATCATAAGGAATATTAGGAAGAGTAGTTGCACATGGTAAAAAGGATCACAATTTTGGGAATTGGTAAATTGTGGATCATTGGAGTTGAACTTTATATTGAAGTTTTATTTGAACTGTTTATAAAAATAAATTTATATTGTTGTTGCAATCCTTCAAAGAAATATTAATCTTTTTTTATTATTTGTTTTAGCAACACACACACCAGACCAGCGGATCTCATCATTGATGAAAGCTTCAAAAAATCCCCCAACGGCTCCAAAACCAGCATAGGCAAAAGCAGCCCTGTGTAAAAAAAAAAACCCATCAAAACACCACAAAAAACCTTCAACACCACGAGACAATTCAAAACCCGCAAAGAAATCTGGTGAAATTCTCTGTGTCTCCAAACAAAAATGTCATCCTTGCTATAATTCAGATGTCTCTTCAATTTAGTGCTTTGTATTTACTACCAATGTGTGAAGAAGAAAGAACGGACATTCGGCCGAACTCTTGTGGTTGGAATGGCCTTGCCTTTTTTGCGAGAATTTGCAATGACGGTGAAAGATGTAGAAAAAGGACTGCGGAATTTGTACGGGCCAAACTGGTTTTGGAAAGAAAGTGTATGAAAAAGAGCCTGAAACAAGTTGCTAAAAGGATTTATCGTCATTTGTTTTAATTTCCTAAATGTGGTCTGCTGTGAATTTCAATCCCCAAGCTTTTCTTTAAACTCTATGTGGATATTTACCGTTTTCTATAACTGTTGCAGAATAACTACACATTTCTTTTTTTAAAATATCATGTTCTCGCAGATTGTGGTGTTAAGCTTTATTTTGTCACGTTTTTCATAAAGTGTGAGCCAAATAGTTCCTTACATGGCTTTATATGTATTTTTCATTAGCATTTTATTTTTAGTCTTAGTTTTAAGTCATTCCATGTTATGTTAAATGTCAGGAATTCAACTTTTTTTTTTTTAAGCATTGTGTCTTTTTGAATACTTTTGTACCATACAAAACGTGTGAATTTCTAAGCTTAGTTCATTGATTGTAATTATCAAAGAAATATTGTATACATACGTGAGGTAAAAATATATATGCATATAATTTTCTATAAAACTGTTCAAAGGCTTCTAGGTGAATTTGTAATTATGAAATTTTAGATGTTTCTACGACTTAGTGTTAATAAACTAATTGGGGTGGCATCCTACTTAAGTGATCTCAGTGGTGCACAAATGGAACACTTTGGAAACGTCTTACTTGATTGTATAAAACCTCTGCATTCATCTCGTAATTTGAAAGATACTCTTGACGGCATAAAATAGCGAGCTTTAAATTTAACCAATTGCTATACTCTGTGCAGCAAATGTAATCACTTCAAAGTCACTTGCAGTGAACTAAACTATAAAACTCTGGAAGGAGCATCCCATGAAAAGCTGGTGAAGCCTATTTTTGGATCACTTGGCGACAGCTTTAGGGAGAATTTGTGCCACATTTGGCATGAATTCGCCGATCACAATCAACACTTAACTTTGCGTCGGATGTTGTTGGCACCAGCCTAATCGCTTGCCACATATTATCCCTAAAGCGGTCGCCAAGTGACCCAAAAATAGGCTTCACCAGTTTTTCATGGGATGCTCCTTCCAGAATTTCAGTTCAGTTCAGTGGTAACTTGCAGCCTCCTTTGTATCTTTGTGGCTGCCATTTTCTCTTTCAGTGTCATGCGATCCCAGTATATATGACCTATGTTGTAACTGTATTTTCTACGCAGAGTATAAATTTTTTTTAACTGTTTATTTTAATTACAATTTTTTACAGATAAGATTTTAGAATTGGGATTTTGACTTGATGTTTTTTTGATGAAGTGATTTTAGATTGTTTCATAATATGTTGAATTTAAAGCTCGTTATGAGAGGAGTGAATGAATTTTGTGTGTACCATTCTTTTTAACTGCTATTTTGGCTTTTCAGCTGTGATGTGTGCATGAAAGGATGTGAAAATAAACATTCTTAAATCGTCAAGTGTTGATTTTATTGCGTTTTTCTACATGACACACTGACCTTTAACCTCTTAAGACGCGAGCAATATCCTGAACGTATATACTTAATCTAAACATACTTTTCATACAAATATGCTAAAAAGCATGTTTTTCAAACAATTTTTTTTTAAAAAATTACTTTGTACATATACACTGTTCAAAAGAATTAGGGGAATGCATGGCTTAAACAATTTCAACCCCGAGTGATTAAATTTGGAAGCATCAGCTTGCGATTTTTTTCACCTAGTTGAGCTCACACTTATTTATCGTTAGATGGAAGAATCATGTTTTATGAAGAATTAAATAATGTTTGATTCAATTAAATGAAAATATGAAAAACATGGTAACATAAAATTCACTCCTAAAACATTTTATGAAGCAAATTGACCCTGAATTCTTCACATTTGCCTTAGATATTTAAAAATTGATTTTAACTTTTCTTAACAAATAAAGTTTCAAAAAATATATTGTTATAATTTATTCAAAACTAATGATTCCAACTCCCCCCCCCCCCCTTAAATTTTAGTTAAAAAAATTAAGATTTTTTTTATCGATTTTTTACCATTTCATTCTGGTTGCATAATGAATCTTTTTCACAAATTTTAAATTTTTAGAATAAAAAATGAAATGTTGGAACTGAAAGAATTAACAAAAGTATGCTAAGTGCTCTCCTAATTGTTTTGAAAAGTGTACATACGATTTAACTTTTTTTGTGCAAATCAAATTGTTGGTGGATCCCTTCCTACAATACCTGTATGAAAAGTTAACTAACTCAATTTTTTCCGAAAAGTGATTTAGCTTGTTTTGCACTTGAGCTCTTCATTTATGCAACAAGTGTGAAAATTCACTTATTTTTGATGAGCCATTGTTGCAATATACATTAGTTTGAAGCTTGTAATGCATCAAATTATAGCATAGATTAGTTTCAATACCTAAATGGTAGGCCTGGTACTGCATTCAAATCCTTAGTTTTGTTTTGAACTCAAGACTATTCATCCATTAAGGTAATTAATAAAGATAAACAAGGAAGTCCCGTACAATGAGAATTAAAGTTTTTTTTAAATTTGTTTGAATTCTATACCTTGGTATTAAAAAGGCTGACATGGTAATTATAAAATAGCAATTTAAAAATTTCCTAAAGAGATGCAAGCAATGAGAAAAAACATCTATGTAAATTCTTTATAGAAAGGAAATGTTTGCCAAAGAAGTCTAAAATCTAATTATTCACTAAAACCTAATAAAAAGTAAATCGCTGCAAATTAAATTTAAAAAATTTAAACACACCATTATAGATAACCCAATTAATTTATTGTCTCTAAATATACACATATTTACAGGCATAGTTTAACAAAAAACACTATGAAATAATATCACAATAATATTAAAAATTTGTTTTGAATTTCTTTGCTTCAACCATAATGTGGTGAATGTTTAGAAGCTCGCTGCGCACAGGCAAATTTTTGAATGGATGTTGTGATAGAACTTTTTGGAACCGGTGGTAATACTGGATAAGTTGTGTTAGAGCCGTCTAAAAGATAATCGGAAGAAGAAAAGTAAATATTCAAAGCAAAACGAATCCGAAAAAATTAAATTAACTCCAACATCATATTAATCACTAAGCAGTTACTTAATACATAATGATGGAACTCTTAAAAGAATGACCAAGAAGATTTATTCGGTAGATAAGTTTAGAATGAAAATATCAAATAGGAAAGTTAAATAACTTGCAATCAAGATAAATAAGAGAAAAGAATGTAGAAATAACTTTAGGTTTTGTCTATAAATATTTTAGGTCCTAATGCAGCAGTGTACTTAGTACTTTGTACAACAGTTGTTTAGCTCACAGTTTCAAACAAATTCTACGCAAATAAACCTAATAAAACTATTAATGTCAAAATATTCAAGACATTTTTCTCAAAGAAAAATACATAATTTTTCTCGAACAAATTCAAATTTATTCATAAATTAAATAAGCATAAGATTCGAAATGGTAATAATAAGCAAATTTAAACTTGCTTCAGACGACAGTTTATCTATCTATTTATTCTATCAAGCAATATATAGGATGTTAGCAACAAACCAAAAATATCAGAAATCTCTACATCAAATATTCAGTACAATATACAAAAATTATCAATTTTATAATAAAAACAAACAATTTGTAATTTTGATTACCTCATAACGAATTTCAAATATTTATGTTGAATTGACAAAGCAAGACAAAAGGCAATGTTTTATTAGCATTAACCCATCAATGACTCTTTTGTGAATACCACTAAGGGGGGAGGAAAACGTGCTGGACCAGGGGTCTCCAAACTCAAGTGCAAAATGTTAATCCAATGGGGAAAAAAATATTTTCTCTGTCACATTTCTCCAACTATATTAAATATTTTTACGAATGATTTTTTTATATAATAAGTATAGATAACTTACAGGTCTCTATAATCCTACCTTTAAAAATTGCTTGGAATACTTTTCTGTAAAATATTGAAGAAAGGTGCTGGCTGAGGCATCCCTTAGGCCTGGCCTAGTCTAGGAGGCCCTGGCAAAGCAAAAAGAAGCTGAAACGGCCTGACGAAGAAGGCTCTTGTTGAGCGAAGACAGCTTTGCCCAAAAGGGGATCGACCAATGGGGGGAGGCTTGCTGTGACAACATGATTGATGAAGTGGGCACCAAAATTTATATCGAAAGTTCCTGCTCTCCATGTTGTGCAGTGTGGAGGCAGAACGGTTGCAAGATGGCTAAGGCGATGTGCTATTAGAAAACAGGGGCTTTCAAAAGTATCCCTAGCAAAAGAAAGAATGGAAACAAGAAAGAAAAGGGGAGGGGGGGGGGTAATTATTAAAAAACAAATTAAAAAATTTCGAACCAATTTCAAAAAGTGGGATTGTCGGGACCTGTAAGTCAGCTACATTAATCACATAAGAAATCCGTTTGTAAAAATATTCAATACAGCCAGAGAAATGTGGAAGTATAAATATTTTTTCTCCATTGGATTAACACTGATGCACTTTACTTTGAAGACCCGCGATACAGAGCGCCCATTTCCCTAACATATTCCTTACTAAAAAAATTTCCTTTCAGATTTTTTAAACTCTTTCTTCTAAATTTTTGAAGACTATGGTCTTCATTATGACTATGGATGTCACTATGGTGACTATGACGCTATGGTATCACTATGGTGACTTCTGACTATGGTGACTAAGGCCTATGACTATGGTAATTTTTGAAGACTATGGTCCTCAATTATGTCTTAGATTTCGTTTATTTAGATGGATTTAAGCAGAAAGCCATTTTTTGCGGCAAGCTTTCTTGCCAATCATCATAAATTGCTTAAGTTTTAGATTGTTGAAATGAAATATAAAAAAAGATGAAATACCTGTAAAATGTTAGTCCCGTTCTTGAAATTGGTGAAAGTTGTCATTATATCACCATTTATTTCATCCATTGCTTTCTTCCAGCCACTATTAAAGGACTTGACAAGAGCTGGAACTTTGGCTATACAAATATATATTGGGTAATTTTATAAAAAATTTATCAAAGTACATATAAATATCCTAAAATAAAATATCTTAAAAGAAGGTTTTTTAGGTAATTTTTCCGATTAAATCCTGAATTCTTTTTTCACTGCCAATTTTTAAGTAACAAACACGAAACTGCCATTTCACTGCCATTTTTTAATTACAAAAAAATGTCAAAAAAAACCTTAACTGGTAGTGAAACCCGTTATGGTTTGTAAAAACTGTTATTAAGCCTACATGTAAGTAGGAAACCAACTAAAAACAGAAACAATTTAACTGGAGAATTTTCATTGTTTAATACAATTTTTCTTTGTTCCAATAATCTGTTCATTAGTCGATAGCAAGAAACACTAGAAACGAACAAACATCTTGTATTTTACTAGATTTAGCAATAGTCTACCTACAAAAGTAGAATATTACTCACTTCTAATATAAAAACTTGTATCAAATGCCCTTTGATGCATGTTAGGATGCTAATTTTTCTTTTTTAGAGTGCAATCTTTCACATTGTAATAAAAAAGTAACTTTTATATTAGGTTCATTTTGAATTATTATCAAACTAGAGCTACATGAGGGCTATTGCCGACGGGCGACGCAATTTCGAACCACAGTCAAGTGACGAGCCGACACCTGAATAAGCACCCAAAGCAACCGTTAAGGGCGACATCCTACACAGCGTTGGGACTTTGAAGGATATTTAACATGCACTCCCTCTACACGGGGTATTATTCGTCGAACATTTTTGGCTGCACAGGCAGTTTATGGGTGGGCAGTTATTTCATCGATGCCCGGACCCAAACCTGGGACCTTTTGCATTCTAGGCGAAAGCCTAACCGGCTGGGCTCCCCAGCCTATACTTTTATGTAATTACTGTAATTTACAACTGATTTGTGGGTCCTGTTTCAATGACAACAAAAACACTGACTTTGTGAGTATCATAATCTTCAATGCAAACCCACTTATTAAAATTAATACACACCAGATTCAGTTTTCAAACTTTCTGCCTGCCCTCTTTCCAAGTACTTTTCGCAATCTTTCACAAAAGTCATCATGCCTCCGAAATACGGAGATAGAACTTCTTCAACGTATTCCAAAATTCTAGCATTGAGAAGGTCCTTGAAACTTTCAGACTCTCTGGAATCTTCTTTGGTTCTTTCCTAATAAAAACAAAACGATTTAATGAACTTTAATTATGTACATAACTTTCACTGCATTTAGAATGGTTATTGTATTATTTTCTGTGTATTTACTATGCAAGCCTCGAAAAGACTTTCTTCCCCCATCCCTTCTCTTGGTTTTCTAGGAAATGGGGGGAGCATCGCTTTTCTAAACCTTACACGTTTGGGGTTCTGTTGTGGTGTTAACAATCCGAACAGTTCAAACCCAAGTAAGGCGGGTAAAAAACACGCTCACACTGTTTCGAAGATAATCACATGCAGGGATTGGGAAGGAAAATGCTTTCGAGGTTGGCATTCTGGATAGACAAGATATAGAATGGTTATTGCATTAATTCATAATTTTATGCATATCGGTACACTGATAGGCAGAAAAAAGTGGCATATGAGCAACCAGGGTGCTGTTATTGTACAAAATGTAATCAACTGTCAACAATAAAATTAAATGTCTCTTGACATAAAAAGGCTTAATTTTTCAGAAATATTCCGCATAGTCAGATTATTCTAACGGTGGATAACTTCTGGCAGACCACAAAATGATTTTAACTAGCCAATTATATAAAAAAATCACAAGATTATGTTATTTTAGCACACCACCTATACATGAAATTGAACCACTTGCAAAACCATAACTATGCTAGATAATTACTATGCTAATTTAAACATAAGCTGATATAGGTATTCAATTTAACAACCAAAACCTTATCTAACTCTTTTATGTGACAGTAATGTACTTAATGCAATGGTTATCATTCAGAAGTATGTACTGCAAAATGGAAAGCAGCAGTGCTAATATGAACTATTTCTACAAGGTTACAAAATTGAAATCACATTTCTTATAAGAACTTAAAATAAATAGTATATATTCTTTAAATATATATTTAAAAAAATATCAAGCAATTATTTATTAAAAAACATTGATGAAAGTATGCTGGGAGAATTTGAATACATATTTTTAATGAAAATAGTGACTATGTTAAACACTTTTTAATAGAAAATACACAAAAAACTGAAAACATATTAATTTTTTTAACAAAACCAGTGTTCGATACATAAGAATTACAAAATGGATATCTTATTAAATGGTCACAGGCGAAACATCACAAATACATTAACTTTAATGGAAAAAATAAGCCAAATATTGTGAAGAAGTTTGTAAGAAAATTTTAATATCAATTAATAATAGTATGTATCATTGAGTTTTAAAACTACTTCTGAGAGCAAAAAATTACCTTCTATTGTCCAATGATTGCAATGCAAATAAAAGTGAGTGCTGCTAAATTAATATTAAGTGCATAGAAATCTAAAATTATCCTTCTACAGTTATTTAAAATGAGATATTTTCTAATAATAAGAGCAAATTGTCTAAATCTTTTATAGGAATGAAATGGTCGCATAATATTAACTATTGGACTAAGTTCTACAAAATATGATAATGTTGTAAAGTATTTCTTTTAAAAATATTTAATAATTAAATTACATTAAAAATCCAGTTAAATTTTATGAAATAAATGACAAGTTTATGCACAATACTTTTAAGAAATTTGCAAGTAAAAACAAAATTAAAGTTTAAGAACCTCTCTTGAATATTTAAAGGAACCGGGAACATAACACTTCAAAATATCGATTTTTTATTTAAACTTTTAGTTACTAAAACTAATATTTATGCAAAAGCAGATATAATACACACATGAATATAGGGCTGTAGTTGGCAAAGGTGTAAATTAAATACAACATAACTTTGTTGCCAGCTCCAAATGTCATAATTCTAAAACAATAATTTTCAGCCTTTAGGTACACTTTTCCCTTTTTCTATTGCATTTTAAGGCTTGAAATTTTCTAAGATCATTTATGTATGTTAAGTAAACAAAGTAAAATCTAAATTTTTTATAAAAATGTCAACAACAAAAAATATTAAGTTAAAAAATATGCTTTTTTCATTTTGCAAAGGCACAAAAATTGTATTTAGGGTAATAACTTTAGAGTTTTAAAGATTCATCATTCAACTTGAGTATTGTTACATTTAATGGAATCGTTTTAATTTATATAAAAAAATATTTAAAGATTCCTGCAATAGTTGTGCTGGAAAGTGTGCCTAAAGGATGAAAATAGCCGTCTTCAAATAAGGGCATTTCATGCTGGAAAAGAAAGTAACATTAGAATTAACTGATATCCTAGCCAAGTACAGCCCCATATTCATGTGTGTATGATATCAGTTTTTCTTGTAAAATCACAATTTAGTAATTAAAAGTTAACGTGATAATTCAATATTTTGAAGCTTCGTTGACTTCCTGGTTCCCTTAAGGCTCATTATTACATGGGAAAATATAATACATTTTGTGGAGAAGAAAATAGTTATCTACATTCAAAAAAGCTAATATATATTTATTGAGAATGATAACTCAGATTCATCAAAAACAAGTTAATTCATGGACAAGTTACTAAGATAATAAAACAAAATGTCATCCTTACAAGCAAAACTCCAAGCATCATGTCGTAATTGTTTATTTGGAAGATCAGTTGGTCCTTGTGGTCAGGAAACTCTGCTGCCATCCTTAGAATAAAGTTTTCCACCTCAACTTGCAGGGCTGCTAGAAGTCTTGCCACACGCTCGCTCGGAAAGTTCTCATTGATGCCTACAATAGCAGCAGAGAACTCAGCATACCTTCGAGTAATCTAAAGGACAAAAGTTGATTTCCTTAAAATGCTTGAATATCTTGATTCCTGAGATTCTAAGTGACCCGAAGTTGTTCCTGGACTTCCTGGACATTTTTGGCTTCGTGACAACTACTGAAATCAACCCACAACAACAACAACCCAAGTTCTATAAACTATAACAATAAAAATGAAGTTTTGTGTACTTGTGTGTGTGTATGTCTCTTCTAAACTCATAAACTAGACATTTGTTTGCCTCGTAACTTGGCACAAATGTGTAGTTCATACTTGAGTTACAGATTATGAGCTTTCAGAGCTCAAAATGTTCTATTTTTAGAGAAAAAACGAATTCTTTTACGAAATTTCTGCAGCTACTCATGATAACTCTGATAAATTTAAAGTCAAGCCTTTCACTTTTTATGATAGAAAAAAAGTTTTAACTTATTATGATACAGGTTTTTCTCTTAAAAATACAAGTTAAGATTCATAAATGAATTCTTTTTCATAGATAATTGTTTTGAGTCACTTAAAATTTGACGGCAAAAGTACATTGATTTCCATAAACCATTGAATTCTGGCAAAAATAATGAAAATATAAAAAGTTAAACTTGCATAATGGGGACGCTTGTCAATATTAGTGAATTTTTGGGGATCACAATCACGAATGCTCTCAATATTAAGCTGTAAAATATATTCAAATCTGGGCCAAAATATTTGCAGAAGTGTCTCCCAATACCTATAAAAAAACAAACAAAAGTAATATTTTTGTGAATATTTCAATTTTAATTATAAAACAACATTGAGAATTGAAAGTTATGAAACATATTATTTAAACATTTATGTAACCAAATTTTAAAGAGTAAATAATAAAACATATCAATGCAAACATATTAGTTCCATTCATTGGAAAAATAGAAAATACCCATAGATATTGTATAGAACTATAGACCTATGAAACTGAATAAGTGGCTGTGACACATTTTAAACCCTTTTTAAACAAACATTTAAAAAATTGAATAAAAAAAAGAACATGAAACTATGTGCTTCAAGCATAGAATTGTATTGATAAGTATGTAAAATTAGTTTCAAAAATAGTTAATTCAACATTAAAAATTTAGTGGCTCAGTGGCTGAGAGGTCCAACACGTCCACCTCATAAGCCGAAGATCGCGGGTTCGAGCCCCGGCTGAGTCGTTGGATTTTCTGGATGGGAAAACCCAGAACATGCATGTCATATGATTATGAGGCACGTAAAAGATCCCTGGAGAGGCCATTTGGCTTGGGTTCTTTCGGCAAAAATTAAATCTTGGCATACTTTAACATCCACAGAGAGCTCAGATTCATTGTAATCTGTGCATTAAAATTTAGTAGCGAGAGCCGCCTAGATGGTGCCACAAAAAAAAGGGCTCTACGTTCTGGGAAATATGCCGAGTCTGCAAAGTCTTGACCGCCAATGTTGCAGCCCCATTAAATAAAAAATACATATTAAAAATTTCCATTTTTTTTTTATCTTTGATGATTTAATATTTTAAAATAAAGTATAAAATGAAAAACTTACTTGTCTAGGGCAGGAACGTCTCTTTTGTGCATAAGTACTTGATATCGATGGATTATGTGGATGGATAGAAACAGTGCTATGGAATCATAACAATCCTGAACATACTGATCTGTGTTTTTCTGCAAAGATTTTCAGATGATTAGCATGCATAAAAATAGTTTATACAATGCATTTAAAAACAGTTATACCTTAAATTTTAAATGTTTATCATGTAATGCATACTGGATTTCTATAATAATGTCTTAAAAATTAGGCATAAATAGCTTGAATAGATGTATTGTCAAAAATAAAAAGTCATATTTTTCACTACACCTAAACTGACCTTAAGTTTGCAGTATACAAATGTTCTACGAGAAAAAGGGTAAATAGTTCTCATTTTTTAGTGCGATAATCGAATACAAAAGGTATTTCACATTCAATAAACAAATTTATTTGTTATTTCAAGACATAAATTTATTATTTTAATTAGTTTAGCTTCAGTTAGAGTGTTATTTTAATTATTTTTTTTCCTTCGATTTTGACGTAACAGGGTACACGAATATCATGGTCAGAGGAGCAGCCAATAGAAGCAGGCAAAATCTCGGCGCCAGCAGCGTTGTTTACGCAAATTCCTCCGCCAAGTACATTTCTCTGCTGCAAACTTAAGCTCGGTTTTGGTATATGTACACTTCAAAAGTAAAATTTATCTTACCAAAAACATAGTTAATGTTTTTCCCATGACAGAATTGAACAACTCCAAAGCACTTCTGCCACTGACCATGAAGAATTCACTTATAAATAAATATTCTCTGCATGCATTGTCCACTAAGGCATATTGTTGACTTCTAAACAAGCTCTCAAATGTGTACTGAAAGGAAAATATAAACAGACAATATTAAATTAAATACAACAAGAATTTTTAAACAATAGATTAAAATAAATGTGTTCAATAGCGACAAAGTAAACTATTATACAGAGATTATTCAGGGTAATTACCCCTTGGTTTAATTACATCTGTAGAGTTTAAATAATTGCATACATTTGGTGTTTGCTTTTATATGTACTTGCCATTCCTAATTTAAAACCAAATAGGGTCAAGTGGGGTAAGTGTGATAGGGTTTCTGGATTTTTCATTAAAAAAATTCGTTCTCTGCTTCAAGTAAATTCCAAATCCTAAAATTGGTAGTGAATTATAATAAGAAACATACATATGTAGAAAAAAAATTATATGTTTGAATTCCAATTTTAAGTGTACAAAATTTGCATTTCAAAATCCATTGCTGTTTTATCACACTTACCCCACATAGAAAGACCCGCATAAAAAGAACACAGTTGCACTTAAATTCAAAAGCTCAAAACTTTCTTTAAACAAAAAATAAGGTCAATATTTCTTTTTAGTTTAATTATAAGTGGTCTAATGTTATATATTGCAAACTTTCAGATTTTTAGAATGATTTCCAAAGTTAAAAGAGCTGTTTATCACACTTACCCCCAATCACACTTACCCCACTTGACCCTAGATTTTTTTTTTTAAAAATAGGTATGGAATAATTTTATAAACTAGAAATTGACCAGGTGTACAGATAAATTTGTTTAATTAACTTTTGCTCTTTGCAGAATCAGAACTTACTGTTTAAATATTGGAAATGTCAGCATAGTAAAAAATGACCATACATATACTGACATTTATTTTTATATAATACAGTGGTGGCCAAAAGTGTGGACACTTTATGAAAGTTTCATGTTTTTCAAATTTGTGTGCTTGTAGAATATATTAATATTTACTTAAATACAAACATTTATCTATCAAATTGAAGGTAATATAATGTAGAATTTAATAATAAATAAAGTATTAGGTACAATATTTGTATTACAAAAAAAGTTATGCAACTAATATTTAAGTAAGATCCATCTTAGGCATACATATTTTTATAGTGTTACTTGCACAGTCAATACTTGGTAGGAAAACCATCATTTTTTAAGGCAGCTTCACAGCGTCTTTTCATTAAGTGAACGAGTGTTTGTAGTTCAGCTTTCGTAATCACATGGTGCCAGGAATCAATTATAGCTTCAATAAGTTCTCTTTTATTGGATGGACGTTTTTTCGAAAACAAGAACTTTCAAACGTTGCCACAAATGTTCAATAGGATTGAGATCCGGGCTGTTTCCTGGCCATGGTAATATAGCTATGCCTTTATTTTGAAACTATGCTTTGCATACTTTAGCTGTGTGGCATGGAGCTGAATCCTGCTGAAAAATAAGTGGTTTTTTGTTAGGGAAGAGATTCCTGATGGAAAGTATCAATTTTAACTTCAAGACAGTTTAGATTTTTTCTTGGCATTCACGATTCCATCAATCACTTTAATTTGGCCCACACCATCTGCAGTCATACATGCCCAAATCATGACACTTGTTGGGTGTTTTGTGGTTGCTTCGATGCAATCAGGATGAAGTACTTCACCTACTCTACGTCTAACGTATTTTCTACCATCACTACGAAAGAGCGATATTTTAGTCTCATCACTCCAGATTACTTGCTTCCATTGATTTTCTGACCATTTAACATGTTCTTTTGCCCACTTAACTCGTTTTTTGCTTGAGTGTTTGTGATTGGATAGTGCGCTTTAATTAAAAAACATGCAATTATTCAAAACTATTTGTGTTTGTTTATTCTACTAAAATGAGCATAACTTTTTTTATAATACAGATATTTTAATTCTGTTTTGTTATTTTATTTTGCATTAAATTACCTTCAATTTGACAGATAAATGTTTGTATTTAAGTGAAAATTAATATATTCTGCAAGCACACAAAGTAGAAAAACACGAAACTTTAAAAAGTGCCCACACTTTTGGCCATTACTGTAGTATAAAGCCAAACGGGGCCATTGTTTCGTGGTTTTCGGTGGCTTCAATAAAGCGTTGTACAACACCAAAGTTCTAAAAGTCCTACTATAAAGATTAAAAAAAGTTCTTGATTTTGCATAATGTTCAAAGAAAATGTAAAAAAGAAAAGAGAAACAATAAATATTAACTACCCTCATCTTGGTGTGTAAGAAACCTTAAAGAAACCAGGTTAATTTTGTAAACATATTCTTAACTTCTAATCCAAAATAGAATTTACTTTAGTCTCATTCTTTTGGGCAGAATGTGGAACTATTATCTGGCTTTCCAATTCCGTTGTCAGCACATTTCCCCGATTCCCAACTGTGAAGACTGTCGAACGGTTTTTCAGGGAAGGTTTGGAAGAGAAGATACTTTTGAAAGGTTAAGAAATGTCACAGTTTATGCTACAACAGACTCATAAATAATGTTATACGACAAAGCATTTCAAAATTAATGTTTAAGGACAGCAAAAGGTTATATTTGTGAAAAAATTGATGTTGCACAAAAAAATATTAGTACATAAATATTCACAGAACATTTTAGCTCAAAAAATTTCTTTGAACTCAAGCAGTTTGTACATTACACAACAATAAAGACTCATAATTAATATTATAGGACAAATCATTTTGAAATTACTTTTAATGACATACAATTTATTGACAGCAAACAAAATTTTTAAAAAGAGAAAAATAAGTATAAAAATAAATATATTGATGAAATACCGAAATATTGTATCATTATTTAATTTACTTATAACTTTTATCCAAAATTACATTCAAAGTTAAATACTATTTGTTTACAATGAATATTCTAAAACAGGTTTTACACATGTTGGTCCTGTAATCATCTTCAATAAAAAGAAATTGTGAAAGTTTAATTTGTTTTTATCCATAACAAATTTACTGACATTGTGCATTTTTAAACTGAAAAAAAAAAACATATTTATAAGATCATTGAAAGTTTTTCTTTTCTCTCTCTGCACAAATTTGTATGTAAAATATTAACTGATAGAATATAAATATCAAAAGATTAGAATAGATAATATATAGTATTACTTTTAGGTGTGAGAACTATTTATACCACTAACTATGTACAGCTTAGCAATAAAGAAATAAAAAGGATATTTCTTTTGGCAGTGTCTTCTACTCCCATCAAATCATCCCTGTCAGCCACCTCTTCAAACTTGCAAGTTGAAAAAAAAGAGAATTAAAAAAATAGAATTTAATGGGCTTGTTTCATGTGGTATCTGGCAACAGCTCTGAGGTCTCGTTTTCATTCTTCTCGAATTACTTTTGTTGACATTCGAAATCGAGTTTTCTAAGAATAAGTTATTTTAGTTATTTTTTTTTTAATTCCAACTTCTTTCAATGCAAGTTTTCCTTGATAAACGATTAAAACAAAAACAGCACAGCGAGAAGTTGTAATTCTACAAAATAACTAAAATAACTTATTCTAAGAAAACCCAATTTCGAATATAAACAAAAGTATTTCAAGAAAAATGAAAACAAGACCACAGAGCTGTTTCCAGATCCTCCATGCAACAAGCCCATTACTTAAACAACATAGAAACATAAAAATTAAGTTTATCAACAAAATGGTATATAGTTCTGAAGAGGAACGGCTGGTTTTGATCCGACAACTCTTGCATGCGAACCTAATACTGAACCATCTGTGAAAAAGTAATTACTTGGTCTTTTCTACTGAGTAATTTTTACTTGGTTGTAATAATCACTCGGTTTACTTGGATTTAGTGCCTCCATTATATTTTAAAACTTAAATGCGGCAAAACCTGAGAATCGCCATGAAATAAGTCCCATTTCAAAAACATAATGTTTTGTAAGAAATTTTACAAGTTTTATGGGCACAGGTATGATGCAAGGTAGGGATCCCAACCTTTTTGCACCTGCGTACCACTTGACTTTTTGAGAAATTTTGCCATACCACCAAACCTAAATATTTTAATAAACATATCATATTTACTCTTCTAAAAGTGTTCGAAGGGAGTCCTCTCTAACACTTATTCTGGTTCTATGTTTATTTTTTTATGTACAATTGTTCTGAAAATCCACTCTCACACAAGTAACTCGTAGCAATGTTGCTCACATCACTCACACCCACCATCTGAAATTTTCCTGCATACCCCAGTTGGGAACCCCTGATGTAAGAGGTCCAGTCTGTTCATTGGCTAATATCTTGAAAATGTAACGTCTGGTTACTCTACCAATTGAGTTATATGAAATATGAAGTGGAATGTTAGTCAGATTTGGCTATTATCAATGATTGGCAACGTTGATTGGCATAGCTTTTCTGTTTTATGTGCTAATCACTTCAATTCAACCCAACTTAAAATTAAAAACTTTTTACTAAAAAACATGGGTACAATGCAGTCCAATATAAATATCAGATACAGTAAGAGCAATAAAAAAGCTAGTCGAAAAGCTAAAAAAGTCAGCCAATTATTAATGTTCTGCTATTCTTAACAAGTAATCGCCATTTTAAAACATGAAAAATATCAAGTAAATGGTTAATATCATACCTGGAGCTTCATTAAACGACTGGTATACATCTTGAAATAAGAAAACAAAATTTTGCTAATGGTGTCCAAATACTCTTCCCTCACTTCTCTAGCAATATCACGTTCATGGGTCATCAAAAACTGATAATAGAACTTGAATTTCAGCAATGCATTTTGCGGCACTTGGTAATTGGTCATTGGCTTTCGGAAAGAGTATATCTTCTGGAGCAGGTGCTCTCGAATCTTAGAAATTGCCTAAAAAAATACAAAATAAAATTCTATTGAGTCAACTTTTATCAAGGATATAGCAATTTTTTTAAAGAAAAACTACAATTTAGATTAGAGATAAGTGTCAACTCGTCACATGGCTGGGGTTCTAAGTTAAGATGCCTGTAGCCAATGGCCCTCGTGTATAGCTCTGGTGCACAATAATTCAAACTAACCCTAACCCATACAATTGAGTGGGAATAGTTATCCTACGTTAAATTTTCAACTTTGCCTTTCAACTTCAAAATGCCAAAATTCAATCAGCCATTATATTATAGCTGTACCGAATTGCCTGTTTCATAAACGTAAAATACACTATATGTAGAGATAATTGCCATTTCTTGAAAGTATTCATATTTTAAAGTTTTCTAAATAATTTTTTTATCGCAATAATTTTAACTGTTTATTTTACAGGCAATGATGAGTTTTTTAGATTTTTAAATTAAATAAAGAAAAACACATTTAGACAATGTGCATTGCTAATAAAAAAATTTCATTATCAACTTTCATATGCAATATTTTTCTTTAAATGTTTATAAACCAACTACAATGACATTGCATAATAAAAATTATTATAACTTATTCGTAATCAGAAGAGTTGTTTAACAAGATATATAAAATGTGGCAAATAAACTTTACTTTAAACATATAAAACCAATTCCTAACCTTTATTTTTAGCTTCTCTAAAACATCTTTGACATCTTGGCTGCACTTTGCATCTTTAAAAGACTGTTCTTTGACAAAAGCGATTTTATGATCAAGTATCTGAAGATCTTCCAAGAATTCCTTGTCAGTTACTGGGGATTCTAAAATATGCCTGTAAAATACATAAACATATAAACACGTAACAGTAAAATATACTTGTTCAAATTTTAATTGAAAATACAAATTTGTTATTCAAGCTTTGGTGCAGTTCAAATTGTATATTTACAAAACATTAAACTTGGGTAAGTGTAGATAAAAAAAATCCAGAATTGAAGAAAATATTTTACAATTAATCCTGCTAATTATTGAAAAAAAATAAAGATAAATTTTAACCATATATTTTTTCAACATGTTCAACTGTTTAAATTCTACCGAAACGAAAAACCGGAATACTTCTAGATTCTTTTTTATATTAGAAGATTACTGCATAAATTGGCATTGCCACTTAACAAAAAAGTATATGTGTAATCTTGACACTGGAGTACATAACAATTAAGTTTAACTCGTATGTGTTTTTAATGTACAACAAAATTGTTTTTAAAAAAATTAATATTATGTAAATGCAAAACTCAATTCTCCAAAGTATAACTCAGATATAAGATCCGGTGATATCTCAGTTATATCAGGGCCTGTTCTTCGATAAGGCACGGGCCTAGGGCTTATTATGCTAAATGCTGTTCTATTATGCTAAATGCTGTAAATCCCCAAAATATTATCAATAAACTAAAAAACTTTCTGGTACTAAACTTCGATTTTAGGTCGGTTTTGACTGAGAAATTGAATTAACGAGATTGTTTTGATCAATGTTTATAAAGAAGCCAATAAAATTTCAGCACAAATTTTATACACCAGCCATATAGCACGGCCATTACTGGAAATCATACACAACATTATCCGTAAAGGGGTCCCCAAAATAGGTTGTGCCGATAGTCTGAGTTTTAATAGAACAGGCCCTATACTTTGAATAATATGATTTTCGTAGCTACAACCTTCACATTTAACTTACTGAATTAAGGATTCTTGGACAATCATATCGTCCACAAACTGGCTTAACTCTCCCCTTATAGCCTATAACAAAATTTAAAATACAGGATAATTATTTCAAAAGTAAATCTGCTTTAATGAAAGACTATTACTAAGAATAATCAACTGATTTTCAACCATTGTTCTTAATTTAGAATTATTTGAATTTATTGGCATAAATTTCTTATTTAAGAGTGCTCCATTAAAAAAAATAACAAGAACTGCTTTTTTTTTAAAAAAGTTGGTTTCATGCTTTAATAAAATTCAAACTCCATAAAGTATTTAAAATTTGTTAACTTTGGGTTCAAAACTTAAGAATTGAGAGGAAATTATCTAATAAATTATTAAATATTCATATATTGTAAATATTGAAAAATACTGTAACGGAGTAACATAGAGTTATACATAAAACTTTCAAAAATTTCAGATAATTGATAGCCTAAATAACAAAAAAAGATTGTCCTTGTAAATGTTTGACGACCATAAACACCGAATTTGCAATAGCATTATAGCAATATACTGAAGCAACATATTTAGTTTTGGGTTTTATCTTTTAAGACATTAAAATTCAATTGCAAGAAGTTATTTGAACCTGTCGATTTTTGAGCCTGATATTCATGGATACAGACTGTTGTTGCAGGGTTAAAATTTCATTGCTGATGCTTCCAAGATCTGACTGAAACAGCTTCAACATTTGTTCCATCCTCTAAAAAAAATCAATAATTAAACATTTGAAAAATATTTTTTATAATAATAATTTTTTAGTACCCATCTATTTTAAATTTATTTATATTAATCGTGTTAATTTGAATGCAATAAGTTTAAATTTTGAGACTAATAAATCAAAACAACACAAATTCAGCTTAGTTTTGACCTGAATGCTACCATTGAAAGACTATTAAAACCGATCCACGATTTTAAAAAATAACTATTAAACTTCATTCATTCTTATTACTTAATCTGATTGAAATGCTATGTTAGTAAATTTAAAATGAACCTAATTACTACAAAAATTACCATATATAGAAAGATCCGCATGTTTTTAATTCAATTGAATTTTAAAAAATAACACATACCAACTACAATTTACACAATAAATAATACTCACTTCTAATATAACATCACAAGCAGTTATCTGGTTATGTAAACTAGCTATATTCTGGCTTTCTTGAATATATGTGGAAAATTAAAGAAAACATCATACGATTGAATTAGAAATTTTGAAGTGAAACAACATTTAAGTTTATTTATTGCTTTTTTCTCCAATGGGGCTGCAATATTGGTAGTCAAGCCTTTGCAGACTCGGCGTATTCCACAGAATTGAGAGCCATTTATTTATTACTTTTATATAAAGTCTTTTGAATAAGAATATTAAAGTAACATTTAATTCCTTAACTTATTTTTTTAATTTAAAAAAACTTAATATGAAATCTTTAAATTGAAATCCAGTATAACCAAAAAAAAAATTATTAAAATGTCTTCATTTAGTGATTTGATTTTTTGCAATGAAATTGATTATAAATGGTTGAAAAAAAATAGCAATTTCTTCAGCCATCAGAAATAAACAAAAAAGCTGCAGTGTAAAATGCTGACTTTAAATTTATGTTTTGTAAATGAACTTGCAAAAATTTCATATCATGTAATTTTGTAAAAGTTAGTGATAATTCTTTTGTATTAACTTTATAATAATGAAGTGCATTTTTTTGTAAAGGTTTTAAAATGGAATTTCTACATGAAATGTTAATACTATTATGTGTCTTGCTTATGTATAATAATTATGTATTAATAATGTATGCTAATAAAAATATGATGCAAAAATACAATTATAATAGAAAATAAAAAGTTAAAGGAAATTTAAAGAGTGCAATATTTCAAAAGGATACAATCTTGAATCGATGCATTTTCAACTTCTTTTAACTCTTTTTCGATTTGCCTAGAATACTGTCTCAAATCCATTCCCTAAAAACAAAATATACTTTTGTACAAGAACAACATAATAAATAATTGACAATATCATTAAGCTCTTATGAAAGTCTGTTTTGGAGTTAGATTATGTATGGCGGAGGTTTTCAAGCATGCACATTGTAACAAATTAGGCTTTTCGGTTCAGAAAAATGGGACCAAATTATATAAATGAGATATTATAACCGTCTTAAAGGACTTGGACGTCAGTTATAATTGACCCTTTTTTTTCTAATGAAGCAGAAAAGAAAATTTTATTTTTAGTTAATTATTGAGATTACCAACTGAACAAGAATACGATTTGTAAAAAATTTCTTAAGCATGCAAACATACAATAACATTTTTAACAAAAACGTTTCACTTTAATTAAAAGTGTTTCAAACCATCAGCTACAAAAATAAAAAATTTCAACTATACAAAAATTTAATTAAATAAATGAATGAAAAATATTAATTAAAATGTGATACAGTTGTTAAAAAAAACCTTTAACTTGACCAAATTATCCATAAGAAGAAGGCTTATATAATGTCAGTAACATTTGATTTATTAGCAATCGTGCTTTTCATCCTTTAATTACATAGCCAAGTATTTTTTTTAAATAAAAATATAGGAATGTAACAATTGGTGTCGTGAATATTGACCACCTTCAAATTATTAATATACCTACTACATAACTTGAGTACCAAAATAACTTAAGTAGCTTGCAATGGCTTACCGATTTGAGAGCTTCCTTAATAAAATCATCCTCTAAGTTCTCTTGAATGTGAACTAAAGTAAAAGAAAGCATAGCACAATTAAGTTTAATACATCTTCAAATCTTCAAGAAAATTAATGTTCAAGATACTTTTTATAAAAAGTTTATACTTAGAAATAAGTAAAATATAAAGTGGTATATTACTATCAACATCCTCAAAATTAGATTCTTCATTCCCATAGGTGTCTACATCAGAAAGTAAGGACTCAGCAAAGGTCTTTTCATTTTCAGGCTAAAAAACATATATATATTTAGCAGCAACTTTTAAAAGGAATATAGGCAAGTAGATACTCTGAAAGTATGATTGGGCAACAAAACGCTGTTGGAAAAACGTGTAACTATTACATTATCAGTAGTATATACAACTAATGTTTCAAGAACCTAATTTAGTAAAAGTCCTTAAAGTATATCGGCTTAGATGGCTTGGCCACTTATAGGGGAGTGGAGAGTCCAATTGGTAAGTTGCCTGCCTTGTATAAAAAAGGTAACAGAAAAAGGTCCGGGCATTTTCAAAATTACTACTCTGACATATAAACGGTTTGAGCTGTCAAAAAGTATGGCTAAAAGTACCCTGTGTAGAGAGAGTACACATTAAATATGCTCCTAAGTGCCAATATGTGTATGATGTTACCCTTAAAAGTTGTGTTGGGTGCCTACCCAAGTGTCAGCTCAGCACTTGACAGTGGTCATAAATTATACCGCCCATTTCCAATAGCCCTGGTGTAGCTTTAGTGTGATGGTGGGTAATTCAACCAAAATCCTTGGCCACTCGACATGAAGAAAACCCATTCTAAAAAAATAACATTTCAAAATCCATATGAAAATAGGAGAAGAGGCAGGCCACGAATAATAGCTGGAGACTTGGCTAGGGACTCTTGAAATTAACTGTTAGCAGATGGGGAGTTATTATGTCAGATAGGTCAAGAAGGTTTGAATTGACAAAGGCAGCCTTGGTCGGAAACAGGAAATAATGCCGAGGACGAAATATAACATAATAATAAAAAAAGGTACTATCTATCTAAGGAAAAGTCTCCGATCAAAATGTAAACAAATATATTTTATCATAATAAAGCCATATCAAATCCGTTTTCATAGCCTCGAATCAGATATGTGGCAAATCTATCGCACATTAACAGCACTTTTTTTATAAATTATAGATTTATGAATTCCTTCAATAGTTTGAATATTTGAGAACACTCAATATACTTTCAATCCAAAACTAAGTTTTACCTTATCAATACTTTTAAGGGAAAAGCCTGACGATTCTTTATCCATCTTCTTATGTTTAATTTATATGTTGAATTGTGAAAAGTCCATGGGAAGAACTGATATAATTTTGTATTTGTACTTACGTACAAAAAAAGTACAAAATTGCTGAGAGAAAAACCGAAAACGGAATATTTTGCCAACAAAAACCAGACAAATGATTGAGTTCGTTTCACTTCAGAAAAAAAGGAGGTTTGGTTTTGTTAAATTAACGCAATCATTTGTAACAACGCACATTAGACGTTTTGAGATGTTACGGAATCTACGGACATGTTTCGATTATAGGTTAGGTTTGAAATATCGTCGCACTAGAGCTACACGAGGGCTATTGGCGGCGGGCGTCGTATTTCAAAACCACAGTCAAGTGACGAGCTGATACCTGAATAGGTACCCAACGCAACAGTTCAGTTAAGGGCGACATCGTACGCAGCGTCAGGACTTTGAAGGATATTTAACGTGCACTCCCTTACATGGGGTATTATTCGTCGATCATTTTTGTCTGCATGGGCCATTTATAGGTCGGCCGTTATTTTGGCGATGACCGGACCCGAACTTGGGACCTTTCGCATGCTAAGCGAGTGGCTAACCGACTGGGCTCCCCAGCCCTTGGCATGTTTCGAGACTTGAGAACCAATCTGAATGAAAATAAATTTCTTCTCTAGCCTTGTTCAAGAATCAATATCACGTGGGAACAGAACAAAAATCGGAGCTTTGATCAAAAGTAGTAAAAGGAAGGAGATCTAGAAGAAATATAATGACTAAGAATAAGTCATCCTTTTAAATGAGCAAATGCACTCACGCTCTCCAAAACGATTTTATTATGAAAAACCTTTTTGATATAATAAAACCGTTTTTAAAATAAAGAGGAAAAAAATCAAAAATTCCTGAAGTAGTTCAGATTAAACTTACAGAAAATAACGTTATTCATAACGCATTTTAATTAGGTTTTTTAGTATGATATGCAACCATATTCCATATAATTATATAACCATATATAAGTTGCTATGAATGTAACAGAAGTTTAATTTAAAAAAATCATTTTAGAATTTTTTTACCAAGGATATTTCCGAGTGTAATAAAGCATTGCTATGATGCAGAGAGGAGTCCGCACCAAGCGGTATGTAAGAAGGGGAGGCATTTTCGTGTTTGACAAATAAATCCAACGACGCTTTATTTTTTCATTTTTTTTTTTTTAGGCAAATCAATATTTTCTTGGTTGTACACTTTGAATGAAGAGAAAGATCACTTCACATTTACTAAAATAAAATTATTTCATACAAATATTTCCCACTCTTATAAAATAAAAAGTATGCTAGAGAAAATAAAACAACCCCTTCTCCCGCCCACAAATCATTTATGTTTTAAAGTATATGAAGATGAGGAGAAACTATAAGTAGGCAATTTATCTTTTAATTTTATGGGATATGGGGAAAAAAGGGGGTTTTTTTAGAAATATTTTTTTACAATTCTTTATTTATGCTATTTTCTTAAAACTTTCTAACATTATTCGTAAGTAACTAGTAAGCAATTTCTCTTTTAATATATAAGGAATTGGTTATTTTTTCTCTGTTATAAAACAGGATTTCATATAAAATTAGTTTTGACATTAATTGGACTAAGAGTTTTTCTTCGGATAGTATTTAATTGAAATTTTGATAACGTTATTTAATCAATCAGTAAATTTTTATTTTTCTGTCTTTCTCACTGATATAAAAAATTCTTATAAACTTTTATGCGAGAAAATACAATTTTTAGGATGATTCACATTATCTTCATTGGAATTGTTGATTACTTACCATTTAGTTTAATGTTTTGAAGTTGTTAGAGTTTTTTTTTTTTTTTAAAAAAAAACTATATGCATTTTAGCAACTTTTGTATCCCATGAAACTTTTTTATTACACATACACGGCCCTGAAACCATTATTATCATTAGGAAATCCAGCATATAAATAGTTTTAGGAAAAAAGTTTGCGTTACCTTTTTGAATAAACTGTTGAAGTGCTCTTAAATTTTAAAAAGGTATATTTAAAATTTTTACAAATAAACCACCTTTAAATAATAGCTGCTTAGGATGGAGATCGGACCACTTTCAAAATATGCTTAGTTGGGGTAAAAAAAAATTAGGTATTTAGAACTATGTTACATTCGGAGTTTTAAGAAAATTTAGTAATTTACTTCATGTAAAGATGTTTTAAACAAAGAGTTTTAAACCTTTTAAGAAAAAAATATATATACCGGTAAATTTTTCTTCCTAATGGCAACGTTTCATACGAGGCGGGGTGATTGTTTACAAAAAAAATCCCATGCAAAAAAATGTAGCTTGGCAGCGTCACTTTGATCAAAGTGTCGTACTTCATTTAACATTATACTTAAAAAAGTCACTTTGGAAAAGCCTTAAATTCTATTGCAATTTTAATTTGCTCAAAAAAACATTTCTTTAAAAACCAGTAGATCGATTATTCATTCTTTTTTTTCTCCGCGCATCTTATTTCACATTTTAGTGTAAAAAAAACTATCTGCAGTGCAGAGGGTAACCACTACTGAAAAATAGTTCATGTTTGAAAGGACAAATAAAAATTTCGAATTTGAAAAACAAAAGAAAACTTTTGCACAGTAAGTGCTTATTTCAATAATATACCTTTTATTTACTGTTAGTTTGTTTCTTATTTAGTTTGTTTTTTAGAGTTATTTGTTGTTTTTTTATGCGATGTTTTACAATGTGTTTGTCGAAGTTGTGGAGTTATTTTTACTTTTGACATATACGGGGGTGGAAAAGTTTTATTGTCTTACAATTGAAAACTTCACATGCGCATTTTGATTTTCAGATAACACCGAAACAACCAAATATTTGTCAAATAAAAAGTCTCGTTTTTTATAAATGTCGAAAAATCAATAATTTCATATGACTTCTCTTAATACTTGCCATTAAGCGTTTTAAAATCAAGTATTTTGCACATTAACGTTTATTTTTGAAACTTTATGTACTCTAATATTTAATTTATTAAAAAAAAACTTTTTTTAAACACTTAATCACAGAGAAAACTTTTTCCGTTCGTATTGTTTTTGTTTCGTTTTCCGATAATTTCAGCAGGTACCTAATAAATTCGGTTTCGCTATTACATCGTAATACCGCAGTCGTTATTATTTTTCTGTAAATTTGCTGTAAAGTATTGTGTTTAATTAAAGAGTTTATTTAAAAATATTATTTGTTTGATTTTGATACATACTTATACAAAATCTTTTAAATAAAATATGTTTAATCCTACATGGCTTAGTAAATTATATTTTTGTTGTTGTACATCTTAATATTTTTAAATAATTTTTTAGGTCATTTAGTTTTTTTAAAATGTTTTGATCAATTAAAAAAAAATTAAAGACTAATATTTAATTTAGAGTAAAAAATATGTTTAAAACTTATTTTAGTTCTAATATAGATATTTAATTAAAAATAGTATTTCCAAAATTATTATTAGAAAAAAATCCCTAAATAAATTTACTCTCTTACCACTTTTTTGTTCTGGTTTATAAATTAAGTGTTAATTGTTAAAGACTAAAAAGGAATAACAGAATAACACCAATTTTTTTGTGCCACCAAAAAATTATTGTAGTACAGTAGACTCCCTCTTAACCGGCTTAAACAGGACCGATGGTAAGGCGGTTAAACGAAAATCCGGTTAAACCGGAGAAATTAAATAAATTGAAATTTAGATGTTTATTGATTGCACTTCTGTTTATTGGTGATATTTGCCTTATGAAATACACGTACAATTGAAATAAGATGTCATTTTTCAGGTTATTTCTATATTATTATTAGTATTTTGCATTTTTAATTACATACCTTTAAAAAAATCTGAACTTTTTTTTTGTTGAAGTTTGGAAATTCGACGACTTGACGGTCGATCCCCACAGCCTTCCAATGCCAACAAAGCCCCCCACCCCCCATTCTCCCCAACAAACCACGCGTTTGAAACATGTGCGACACTGAAAACCGATTAAAATAACCAAAAACTTGTAATTTTAACTATTTTTAACATTTTAAGGGTGGAAATTCTCAGCCCGGTTAAAGCAGAGATCCGGTTAAACGGAGGCCGGTTAGGTGGGAGTCTACTGTATATGCTATTAAGTTAATGATACAATAAATGTTTTATCTTTTGTCAATAATAATTTCATCAGCTTTGTATGGTTTAAAAATTAAGCGTTAATTATTTAAGAATTATAAAAAAAAAACAGACAAATTTTCTGAGCCACTTAAACATTATTTTTAACCTATAGTTTGGTTGATAATGAAATTAATTTTTTCATCTCTTGTCAAAAATAATTTGAAGGCCTTTTTTTTTAATTAAAAATTTAATGAAAGATTGTTTTTTAACTGGTTATCTTGCATTATCATTTTACCTTTACCTTAAATGTTGATATTTAAAAACAAACAGCCGTCAACTTGTCAATGTTGCTTTTATGAGTGAATTATTTTGATAATTAGGTGGTGTCTTGATAATCTTGATGATTACTAATGCATGGCAATTTTAAAGTTTCCTCGAAACAAATAACGGATTTGGACCTTTTAGAATTGCCAACCCAGTACCTACTTACAGTTGTATACTAAGCTGCAGTCAGAAAGAATTTACAGACTTTTAAATGAGATTTTTTTTACATTGTCTGTGTTAAAGAAGGACTATCAGTTCCATAGAGCTAATGCATCTGCAATTTTTGTGTAAATTAATTGTTAATTTACAGAAGATTCAGTAAAAAGGAACAAGATTTTTAATTTATTTGTACTACATTTATATCAACTAGGATATAACGGACGGTCTCGATTTAGTGATTTGCACTACTTTGCCAAACAACGCAAATACTCTAATGTGGTAAATATTACACTTCAGATTTCATATAACTCGATATGTATAGCAATCCCGCATTACATTTTCAAACTCGCCAAAAGTTGCCAATGCACAGACTGGCCTTTATACCATAACTGTATCTTAAATTTGTCCGTCGTTGAGTTTTATGATTGTATTAATTTTTATTTTTTACTTTGTTTCAGATTATCCCATTGTGGCTACTTTATCAATACGTAAAACTTGATTGAAAAAATTGGGATGCAGAACTTTTTCAGTTGTATTTTGATAAGTGCAAAATTTTATAAATTTCATCAAATACATTTGTTTGTAACTTTTAAGAAAAAGTTATAATTTTTTAAACCTTTTTACCATTGGTAGCAATTTTACCATAGTTCAAAATTCATTTATTTCAGTCATCTTTAACATATGAATATTGGAAGAGCAAAAATGATTAAATGACAATTATTTGATATATTTTCATATTCTTTCATTGGAAATATGATTTTTAAAAAATCATAATTTCTGTTAATTTAAAATGCAATGTTTTACAATTGTTTTGTTATAAAATCTATTGCACAGTTTTTGTTATGTTAAGAATCTCTATAGCTTACAATTTATAATTCCCCTTTTGGAAGTTTGGCTTTAAGTTATATTAGTTTTTTTTTTTAATTGTTGCAAAATATTTTGCTATAAACTTAATCAAAATAGAAAAGTTTATTTAACCTAAACAAAAAGCACTGAAAAAGTTAACATGCAGAGATAAAAAGAGATACATAGCGGGGAATCTTTACCAATTTAAATGCTGAATTTATTTTTTTCGGGGATGGCTTTCCAGTCCATTCCCCTGGGTTTGTACCCACCTGGTAGAAATTTTGAACAGCAGCAGCAACAACAACAACAGCAGCAGCAGGATCAAAAGCCGAACATTACCAACCAGAATGGGCCCTGCCCGCCACCCCAACCGCCCCCTCCACCCATTAATGGTGGGTCCCCACCCATCGACCAGAAGAACCACCAGATGATCACGGCCCTGATCTGCGACCAGTGTGGCAAGACGTTTGCGGACAAGAACTCGTTCCACCAGCACGCACAGTTCCACTCGAAGCCGTTTGCGTGCAAGGTGTGCAAGAAGACGTTCAACTCGCAGGGCACGCTCACACAGCACATGCGCATCCACACGGGCGAGCGCCCCTACATCTGCCAGCACTGCGACAAGAAGTTCAACCAGGCGGCCAACCTGCAGCAGCACCTGCGGATCCACACGGGAGAAAAGCCTTTCGTCTGTGAACATTGCAACAAGTGTTTCAATCAAAAGGCTATTCTCCAGCAGCACGTCCGGATCCACACGGGCGAGAAGCCCTACACGTGCATGTACTGCGGCAAGAAGTTCTCCCAGCTCACCATCCTACAGCAGCACATCCGAATCCACACTGGTGAAAAGCCTTACGGGTGCGAAGAATGCGGAAAGCGTTTCAACCAGAAGACGATTCTGGACCAGCACATGCGGCTGCACACGGGGGAGAAGCCCTTCACGTGCCCCTACTGCGGCAAGAAGTTCACGCAGATGGCGATCCTGCACCAGCATGTGCGCATCCACACCGGCGAGAAGCCCTACGGCTGCGAGAGGTGCGGCGAGAAGTTCTCCCAGAAGGCCATCTTGGTGCAGCACATCCGGGTCCACACGGGGGAGAAGCCCTTCCCGTGCATGTATTGCGACAAGAAGTTCAGCCAGAAGGCGATTCTCCTGCAGCACATCCGCGTCCACACGGGCGAGAAGCCGTACGGCTGCGAGCACTGCGGCAAGCGCTTCCGTCAGAAGACCATCTTGCAGCAGCACATCCGCATCCACACAGGCGAGAAGCCCTTCGTGTGCGACCTCTGCGACGAGAAGTTCTCCCAGAAGGGCAACCTGCAGAAGCACCTGCGCTCGCACTCGGGAGAGAAGCCCTTCGTGTGCGACCACTGCGGCATCAAGTTCACGCGCAAGGTCATGCTCGACCTGCATGTGCGCATGAGCGTCAAGGGACACTGCGGGGGGCCGGGCGAGGTCGCCAAGCCCGTCTGCCACTACGGTCTGGCGCCACCCGCCCAGGGGGACACCAAGCTGGCGGCCAAGCCGTACATCTTCAATGCGCCCCCCTCCGACAAACTCCTCTCCAAGCCATGCCACTTCGGCGCTGCCCCTAGTGATAAACCCGTTGCTAAGCCATGCCACTTTAACCTGGCCACGGAGAAACAGGCGGCCCATGCTTCCCTCGCCGCCTGTGTTTCGAGTGCCATAGCCCAAAATGAGTGGGCCTTCCCACAGTAGCTGTCTTCTGGAATCTGTACTAATTATCAATACCAGCTGTTGGTTCGAATCAACAGCCAGTACAGTGCTGATATGAAGCCAACACCTAGCCTATCGAAAGTAGAAAATAGGATATTAGAGCTTTTTTTTCTCCCCCTTCGCAATATTAACTCTTCTATTGGAAGGATATTCAAACAAAAAATATCATTTCTTGTACTTATCTATTTTTGTATGATTAAACTCTCTGTTTATTTGCTTTGACACATTGTGTACATATAATAAGTTCTTAAAATTTTTTAGAAGGTTCATGTGAAGAACTTAGTGGAACAACTTGCTTTGTGACATTTCTGAAAAAATTTTGATTTTTGTATCAATGAACATGCCCCCTCTCCTTTAAAGATGACAAGTATCTTCTGTTTCATATTCTTTAAGCTAAGAATGCTTTTTATCATTCGAACATAAAATTTTTAATGAATCTAAGTGCACTAAAAAGTTTAAAGTTAATTTTTAATATTTGTATCACTTAGCATATTCTTGCACTAAGCTCTTCATTTGTGACTGACTATTCTAAAAGTAAATTGTAATAAATTAAATTAACAGCAAATTTATGTAATGATATCCTTTCAATAGGAGATGTTAATGGCAGTTTACGTGTGAAATTCTTATTTTTTAACACGAGTATTAACAATTACTTACAGTTCTATGTTATATCATTCATTAATGTACAAAGACGTCAGAATTTGTAATTTACTGTAATATCATATTTGTATAAAAATTTCATAGCGATTTACTCGTGGTAATGTAAAATCACTTAGTGCTATATTCACTATATTGCCATACAATGTTCCTGAAATTTCTAGTTTAAAACTATGCCAAACTGTAATTTAATGTATGAAGTAAAAATAAATGTTACATTTCAGATTTGCACTGAAATTAAAGTAAGAAAAATTATTTTAAATAACAATAAGCAGACATTTCTTCAGCTTTATAACTAATTCATGACTTATGTTTTAAAAAATAATAGAACCTTTTGTTTAAAATATACTAACTGAAAATTCAATTTTTTAAAATTATATCTGGTGCAAAAATAAATAAATTCAGATCCAATGTAGGCTATATTTGAATACTTTGTTTTAGATATTTATTAACGATGTTATTGATTGATTTTTCTTAAAAACAGTGATAAAATTATCATGGTAACCAAACAGGGTATCAAAAAAAGTTTAATTTCACATACCCTTATTTTTTAAAAGTATGTAATACATTGTATTTGACTTATACTTTAAAATTCTTACTCAAACTGCTATATATGACTACGTCAGTATTGTTTCAACATCAAAACAAAGTGATATATTTTTAAAAACATTTTGTCACAATTTAGTCTGGGTCTGTATGGTCGTCATTGCTACAAAGTTAAGACAAACATTTTAATCATATAGCTCAATCCTCAATTGGTTGTTTATTCTTACAAAATGAATTCTAGAGCTCATATTAGACTATTACAATGATTTTACGATATACTTATTTTGTTTTATTGATTTCATTCTACATATTAGTAGTTCATTTTGTTTTTGCATTATTATATTGCGCTTTGCAGTATTTTTATGATCTGAATATTAGATCTGTGTATATATATATGTGTTATGTTTATAGCATTGTTTCAAATATTCTTTTCCTATTTATGAGCTTTGTTATTGTTTTTTTATTAGTTACTTAGTATTTGTTCAATGTTGCATGTAATTGTTATTTTGTTTTCATCCTATATATTTTACTTGATTAGTTATGAACTTAATTAGAAAAAATTTATCTCGTAAAAATAGTTTCTTGATCACTATCAAGTAACATATTGTGGCAATTTATACTTCTCATCTGTTACTTTGCATTTTAACTATAGTATACGACTTAATTAATGGCAGAAATAAATTTTTGACTACAGAAATAGGTAAAAATATGTAAGCCAATCAGATCTGACGTACATAATTAAAAAATCAAAACTATTTTTTTTATTAAATTTTGTTTGAAAAGTACTTAGTCGACTTAATTAAAAGCTTAAATAGGTTGCAAACGCAGAAACATTTTATCAGCATAATTTATTTTAGTTTTTCTATATAAAAAAAAAAAACTAATATTTTCTAGAAATTTTATTTGACAAATATATTTGTTTACTGTCGATATAGTGTAACATAACTTTTGAATATGTAAACAGAATACAATAAATCCTTATTAGGATACCATAGTTTTTAACGTACTAAGCATAATTATACACAGCATGGTAATAGTTTCTTTGCCTGCCGGGTATATTGGCATGGCCCAGCAACATGGCTAACGCTAAGTGGAGGCCAACGCTAAATGTAAAAAGAATTGCAATCCATATGATATGAAATAGTATGTAGCGTGATTGAGTTTGTACTATAAAGGCACGCTTACATGATCCAGCGAATGCCAAAATCTCCATTAGGGGAAAGAGGCCAAGCAGGATTCCTAACCCAAATGTTAGTCTGTGGACGAATCCATGGTGTGAAACATCAAACCTCCTTCATTGGTGGGTTTGCGAAACTCCTTAATTAACCCTGCAATTCCGGTTCTGTCTGGAAGGAAATCCCTAAGAGGGAAAAATTGCTGAGTTTGCTCTTCAATCCATGGATTTGATGGCTCATGTAAACTTGCCTTCTGTGTGTTATAAATTGCAGTGAAGTTTATATGTTTTGACCCCGGGTTTCATGGTAGAAAACAGCTTGTGCTGTGTCTGCTTTTAGAAATGCTTAGTATAGCTGTTAACTGTGTGACATAGGCTTCTGCACAATAAAAGGGCTAGATGAATCATGATATTTATCATGTAAATTCCTTGTTATACTGATCTATGACTTTTGCAAGACAATGTTAATGCTGACTTTGACTAAATTAATTATTCAATATCAGAAAATTAAACTGTTCCACATATTGGCAATGAATTTTTGTGTTCAGTTAATTAATGGGATGTTTTTTTAAAAATTCTAATGGTTAAGAATGCTATAAATAAATTATCAATAAAATTCTAAACTAAGAATTTAGAAAATATACCAAGTGAAAAACTTCAAAACAAAAGTAAAAAAATATATTATAAAAACCATTTGCATAAAAATGTATATATTTCTTATCATTCTGCTGCATTATTTGCTTTTAACCACCTAAACTAGCATTATCAAGAGCAAGACACTGTTTTTCCAGCAACACCTGTAATTTTTAAGTGTTGATAATTTGTTGATTTTTAAATTTTATCAGTTTCAAAGTATTGATGTTTTAAAAACAAATTACAACATGCCTAAATAAAATTTCATCGCGGGTATTAAAAAAAAAGTCAACGTCAAAGAAAGAAATCACTATCAAAATATTCTTTTTCAATTTCTTAATTTTATAAAATTTAGACGCCTATTTTTCAATGATTCAATGTAGTTGTTGCTTAGGTAAATACATTAAATAAGTCAACTTCAGTAATAATTTATCTAAATACATAAACTTTATTCTAGCATAGTAGCATATATATTTTATTAGCTATCATTATTTGCATTTCATTTAAATTTCGTATTAATAAAATTTTTAAAAAAATTTGTATATTGATTATTTAACTTAGTCAAAGTAAAAAGGTTTTGAAATTGACTGGATTATAAAATGAAAAATGCAATATATGCCTGGTGGAATATATAGTTTTATTTATCTATCTGGTCCTACGTAATCAAAGTGATTGTACTAGCCTATGTGTGCTATTTTTTTTTTGTAACTATTTTACATGAACAATTTTCTAGTTTAGAATTGCCAAACCTTGGGAGCATTCTTTTAATTGTAATTTTTTTTATTACAATTACACTTTACTGCTTTTATGACTGTTTCATTATGTTAACTCTTGTTTATAAGCATTTTATTTGTAATTCAAAAACTTTGTCAAGTGTAGTTCATGTTTCATTCAAGGTTCAAAACATGTTTTTATTGGTGCAATAGTTTCAATTAAATTAAAAAGACAATATTCAATACTCTTTCCAATTTGTGGTTATCATAGACGGAGATTTTGTTTCTCAATTGTCTGTATTGTATTTATCAATATTAGCGGAATAAAATGAAATGGTTTTAGAAATATTTAGTGTTTTTTATTACTTATATTTTTTATTTCAACTTAACTTCTTATAATTAAAAAAAAATATGGAAAAATAATTTTATACAAATCATTTAGAAACACTAATACTTAACCGTTTGAGACACATTACATCACTCACTGACTCAAAATTATCAAGAAAAGGATGTGCTAATTATAGCTACCAAATCATATGAATAAGCCGCAGTACAACATTATGTTAATCCCAACCCTCGATGAAAAGTGCGTACGGCTTCATGTTTACTATTAATAATAGTAAATTATTTGTATTTAAGCGAGCAAATATTTAATACTTTAAACACAAAAAGGATAAATGTATTACATGACCTTTTATTTAAATGAATAAGCAATCAGTTGGCTTTTCAGGGATGTTACATCACTTACAAATGAACCCTTTTTTTTTAATTTAATGGAATAAAAAAAAATTGAAAAGTAGGTTGACATGCAGAAGCTGCGTCTGTCCTTGCACTCTCTTCCAAAATCGGTTTTATCCGTCTGATCCCAAAAATTTTTTATTATAAAGATATGACATTTTTTTAATACATTTTGTCAGTACATTTGTCTACCCATTTAATTTCATCAGCTATATCATTAGAAATCTTAAAATAATTGAAAGAAAATTATTTTTGCCATAATATATGGACCAGTTTGAAATGTCATGAAATGTAACAATGCGGTTCTTTTGGTTCATCATTTGTTAAAAAATTAAAATATCCAGTTACATTTTGCTGTTCATACTCATTTAAAAAAAGTTCATTTCCCAAATGCATCAGTTCTTGGAGCTGCAAATAAACATATCAAACGACATTTTCGATTGAATATGTAAAAGAAAATTAATGAAATTAAGACGATTTTCAGCTTTAAAAATTTTAATAAAAACTTAATTCTTTGTTTGAAAACTTAAAAAAAGTTTTAAAATCTAGAGTGGAAGCGGTTCTAGATAAAAGTTATGGTTAACAAACCAACTTGTGCTTTTTTTAATACTAATTTCAGTAAGCATTGAAGGTGATCATAAGTAGACTGTATTATAACTTCTTGTTATTTATATATGTATATATATCATATATATATATTGTCTTCTAAAAATTGCAGTGATGTTTAACTACTTAATTAAACTGAACACAATAAGTTTGAAAAAAGGAATGCTTTTTTATTTTTTTAAACTTATACAGTATTAATAATATCGAGTAAACTTTTTTACACATAGAAAAAAAAAGAAAATACTATCAGTTTGCCGAAACAGATAAAGAATTGTTAGATCAAAATAAAAAAAAAACATTTAACAAATGTGAATTTCTTCAGTGTATGAGTTTTTAATGAAAAATGCAGAAAGTCCTTATGAAGTTAAAATGCAGGATTGCCACTCGACAGAAAAGCTGTACTTCGCTGCGCTTATCACAATATTTTTTAATGTGGATTTTAACATAACCAACACATTCATGAAGGTTCTTCCTTTGAAAAAAAAAACATTCTTTAAATGGGGTTTTTAGACATTTAATATTTTAGAAACTTGTTGACATTCCCGTTGAGTGGCAACCCCGAATCAATGTCCATGCTCCTAATCATCGTCCTCATCTTTGCTGTGACGTGGCTCATCCACTGGTTCTTCAGGATCCATGATCGAGATCATGACAATGTTATCTCCTCGGATAAAGACCTGAAGGAGGTTTCTCTTGCCCATGGAAGGTTCCTTCTTTTTCTTCTTTCTCTTCTTGCGCTTCTTTTTCTTCTTCTCACCATCAGCCCCAGCTTCTGCAGCTGGAACCTCACCTGCTTCAGGGACCTCCTTGGCAACTTCCATGGGCTCATCCTTGACTACGGGTACTTCGATTATATCCGGACTACCTGTAAAACATTGAAGTTCAGTTTTATCTAATATGACAATAACTAATGAGACAATATAAATACAGTTAATTCCCGATTATCAGCGGAATCGAGTGGCATGGCATCCGCGGATAAAAAAGAAAATATTCGCAAAATTGCTTCTGGGTTTTATAAAGGTAAATTATAGTAATACAACAGAAATCCTCACGAATTACACAAAGCAGTTCAGTTAAAATTGCAGACAGTTTCATTTAAAAGTTACTCTTTATGACAAATAGCCCTTGATGTGCACCTAGCTGAACACATTTTGGCACACACCAGGTTTCCTAGTCATTCTTAGTTAAGTGTGGAAAAAAGGGGGAATCCTGGTTGGCGGATAATCAGCAAAGCAGATAATGGTGAGTTCACTGTACATTGCATTCAAGATCTTATATGTTCTGTTCCAACAGTGGCTTAACTGGTTCTTGATTTAGCCCCCACTATAGCCACATTAGATTTGGGGTAACCTCAAGGTAGAGATGGGTTATTTTGCCCTTTATACTACTGTACATTTAGCTGTTACCTAGATTACTGGTGGGAACTTGTAGCATTATCTGCTGGTATCTTACAGACAATTCTATTTAAGGACAGTCCTTAGAATTTTAAACCACAGCAGTAACAAGATACATTATTGAATAAACACACCAAATTGAGATACCAACAAACAAACCAAGACGAAGCGCTAGTTACAAAACACAACCAAATCCTACAATTTTGTAATTTCATACCAAACGGATTTTCAAAGGACTAGAGATTTTCAACCTCCGTTGTAATACATTCACCTTTTTTTCATATTAGGTATTGAAAACAAAAACCAACCTTCTTTCTCTGCAGCAGCTTTCTTCTTCTTTGGCACTCTAGGTGGCAGGTCTGGAAGATCAGGCTGATCCGGGTCAACCTCCTCTAGATACGGGGTCTTGGCAGTGCGGGGGCGAAGGTAGGCCTCATCAGCATCGACGAGTATGATGTTCCAATGCTTATCAAAAGCTAAAACGTAGCCAGTGCATATGCCACGTACTTCTTTGAAGTTTCTGGTATAAACCTAAATTAAAAATTTAAATGGAAAATACTGGTATCATTCATAGTACAAAGACAACTTTAAACCTTTTATTTTAAGAATATGGACAAACACAATTGACACTGACAAGGTAATCTTATATGGGCGGGGTTTAACATTTTAGAAGCGCTATCCATTTGGCCAGGTTTGCAGTTATATACTTTATTCATAAAAACTAAAAGGAACAATAATAAAAATACATACTTTTATTTTTCTAGTTCCATCAATACATTTTTTAAGTTCTGATAGTGGACTATCATTAAACGAATCTTTCATCTTTTGCAACACATTTCTATCATCCTTCAGTTCATCATCAGCCTCCTTAAAATAAAGAAACATAAAAGTTGAACTAAAGCTGCACAAATATTCGAGTCTAGAAAATTTATAATGTATCCAGACAAGTTTTGTAAAATAGAAAAGGAGAAAGGTAAATGGCCAATAGTCCCAATGACAATTGGCATCATCATTCGACTCTTCAAACTGTTCCCAAAAGAAAATATTTTTCATTTATCCCAAAAGATGCCAGCCCAATATTATTTAAAAATATTTATATGATCAGAAACATGATGATCCCAAATGCGATCACTGGGACTTGGCTAAAGGATCAACCAGGGTTCAAAATTATAGATTGCCGATCACAACTGAATATTCAATAATGTGGCGTCATAAAAAAATTAGCTGCAATTATTAATATTAGTTGTGCATAATGTTGGTATTACTAATATGAAACATTAAAAAAACCTAAAATATTGAAAATGCTTGCAGCGCAAGTATTCAGCAAGGGCTGTAGATGAGGTACATTCTACGGAAAGAGCAGCTCCAGTGACGCGACCATCTTGTCGGCTTTACTGGTGGAAGCAGCAAGGACAGCTGCTTTATTTTATGTCTTAAATGATTTTATGTCCTCAAAGACGCCGGGGCTACGGCGTCTCACAGATGTGAGGGCCTACAATTGGGATGGAGCATCCTCTGCAGACTGGAAGCAGGGCTTGGGACATTCCAGGGAGGGGAACTGGGGTGGTTGATGCTGCAGTTGGCCAGTGGTTTGTCTGAGGGTCTTCACAGGATGGGCAGGAGCCAGAGTCATGACAGGCCACAAAACCTGCACCTGAAGCCCATGTGACAGTGGGTAACCTGGCATGGCCAAAGTAACTGACAACCAACACAAAACTGCAGTTTTTATAAGTACAATTATTCAGGGTTGCAACAAATGACAGGAAATCACAAAATGTCAGGCATAGCTGCAACTAGGGTACCTTCATACACCGTGTGCTGTACAGGGTAACGTCAAGGAGCTTAGCAGGTGTCCCATGCTAAAATCGTTATCGCTCAGCCAAACTCACCAATAAAACGAAACTAGTTATCGATTCCAGTTTTACACATATAAACATTATGTTGTTGCTTAGTTTGGAAGAAATAAGAATGTTTTCAACTTTCAGTAAGTAATGACTTTGATTTGCGGTTTGTTTACGTTGATTTCCCGCCAACGCATGCCAAATGATGTTAGCTTCCCCATAAAAAAATGGCATTTTCTGGAAGTATAATGATAAAAAATACTATTTTTAGAAATGTAATAGTCTACATGTTTAATTTACAATACAAAGATTAAAAAGTAAAGTTTATACACTTTTCCCAAATTTAAACAACTTTTGTATTCCATAGCAATGACACACACCGGTATTAAAACATGGATTACAGCTGTACTGTTGAGAATTTTAATCCAAAAAAGAATAAATATTGAAGAATACCTGTAGATCATTAAAAAAAAAATCAATAACAAAAAGTGGTTAAGTTCCTTTGATTACATCACTTAGATGCAATTTAGTAGAGCTTCGCTTAATTAACATGTAATGTCTACAGGGAAAAAATAACAGCTTCGTATCTCGGGAGCATGGCTATGCTCCAGCCAATCAGGTGAGTGGATCATGTCACAACCCTCATACGCAGATATTCCAGTAACCCGAGCTGCAACACGACTATTTTTTTTAAATTGTTGATAACTTTTTTTACATCATACCATTTTAAGGATTTGGCGCCCTTGAAGAGGGCATTATATATTTTTCTTATACTGATGATACAGCGCTCTTGGCAAAATGCAATGTTGGTGTGCTGGAATTTTTTCCCCTCATTCTATCATTTCATAGAATAGTTTTGGTCTTTGAACATGAATTTTCTGTAGAAACCAATTTTTCTCGGTTTTATTTTAAAAAACAAAATTTGCTGATGCCCTAAAAGAGTAAGTTTTCAATGGGCCCTACAATATTGTCCTTAACCCAAAACAAATGCATACTAGATTGGCACTATTAGCCCATTGTAAAAGAAAGTTTTGTTTTGTCATAGTGCACATAGTAGCATAGTTTAGCGCTTACAGATAATCCGATTAGGTTAGGTTTGAATTATCGTCGCATTAGAGCCACTGGCGACGGGGGCATCATATTTTAGAACCACAGTCAGGTGACGAGCCAACACCTGAATAGGCACCCATTGCAACAGTCAAGGGCGACATTGTACGCAGCTTTTTAGGACTTTGAAAGATATTTAACGTGCACTCCCTTACATGTATCGGCGTGAAGAATAATTTTAACGGTAAAACGTACGAGTTTTGTCAAATTGGCAGATTTTGAAAATATGCCAAGCAGCACTGTAGGGTCAAAATTTACCCAAACCTACTCGTAAAACAAAACTCCACAAAATGACGAAAAGACACTTTTTTTTTAAAGCAAACTTTCCAGCCCTCTTCAAATCTAGAAAAACTAAATTAAAATATGTATAATTTCCAAAATTGATGTTCTGATATGCATGAGAATGAGAACGAGATGAGAACGAACCGCATTCTTTTGTTCTTAGTTTTTGGGTATCGAAGTACGAAAAATTAAGCGTATATTCTCTTTCAAAACTTACTTGAACATTTAATTTAATAAGTAATTTAAAAATGTCCACTTGATATAACATTAATGCACACCCTTCCGAATTGTTCTGGAAGTCGACTTCCGATTTGTTTTAGGAACACCAAGACACAGTTCGCAAAACGTGATTTTTAAAATGTGGACGAGGATTTGACCAAAATAAAATAAAGGTATAAGTGAAAATAATAGTTAATCAATGTAAATATATATACGAGACGAGAACGAACCGCATTCTTTTGATCTTATTTTTAGATATTGAAGTACGCAAAATTAAACGCATATTTTCTTACAAAAACAAACATTTAATTTAATAAATATTATCAAAATGTACACTTGATATAACATTTATGCATACCCTTCCGAATTGTTCTGGAAGTTGGTCATCGCTCCGTTTTTCTTTTGGAACTGGAGAACTTGAAGGAGAGCGCCTTCTACGGTCGCTGTCTCGGTCCCGGCGTCTATCATCGTCATGTCTTCTATAAGACGACATTTCTACTTCGATTAGGAATAATTAAACAAGAATAAATTACTTTTGTTGAAATTCTACCATTTGAACTTTCGTTTGCCGGTACTCCGGTAGCGCGCCTGAAGTGAACTCGAACAAAGCGTTTTTGATTGTTAACTGCAAACCGCAAGAAAATCCGAATTTATCGTCTGCCAGATACTTAATATTTTAATGTTTTTTGATCTTTTCAATTTTCACACCTTGATTCATAGTGATAAATTTGTATATCAATTTTCAAACAATTAGCAAAGAAAATTCTGAGTAATAAGGGTATAATTGAAATTAATAAATTAAATATTAAAGTTTTAAAAAAGGTCACTTAAAATTTACATATTTACTGATACGGAACTGAAAGGAAGTAACATTTGTTTATAAAATTTGAGAAATCAGATGTCGAAAGCATGGAGGAAAGAGAAGAATGGAGAAGCCCCAGTACCTGCGCAGTAGCGCACAAAAGAAGCCAACGCCGCATTGCATCTTGGGATACATCGTGAGTTTCGGATTTCGAGATCAGTAATGCAGACGAATAAGTCGAAAGCATGGAGTGTGACAGATCGTCTTGGTTAATAATTGTCGGATCCAGAAATTGGTTTTGGAGGAGCTAAGATCTATTTTCAGCTATTTTAATTAATGGGAGCTAATTAATTATCCATTAATCAACTGCATTGGAATTTAAAATTTTAAAATTGTTGCCATATGTGGGGTAGTAATATTTATTTTGATACAAATTATTACCCTTTTCAGTTAACCTAATGAACCTTTTTTTTGCTAATAAATTATACTTAAAAATAGTTAATAGATTATTTTATTATATAATAATTTGCAGCGGGCTCGTATGCATAGTTTTAAGTATAAAAATCTTTAATGAAAACATTTATAACAAAAATAGTATTAATATTTAGTACAATTAGATTTTGTCTTAAAAGAAAAATTTGTTTTATGAATAGTAGTTACCATTAAAACAAAATTAATGTATTTATACAAGACAAATTGTAATAAAAAACAACTTCAAAATTCCAATTTTGATAAGAATAATTCGAAAACTACTAGGTAAATATATTTTAAAATAACACTTTAATTAGTTTTATGAATAGTAGTTACTATTGAAACAAAATTAATGTATTTATACAAGAACAAATAGTAGTAAAAACCAACTTCAAAATTCTAATTTTGATAAGAATAATTAGAAAATTACTAAATATATTTTAAAATAACACTCTTGAACTATAATTATTTTTTTCAAAACAATTATTTGTATTTAGTACTAATATTATTACTTCGAATACTGCTAAAGAAGTAATTTCAAACAGCTAATAACTTCACTAATTTATATAATTTATATATAATAATTATCCCATTAAAATTAAAATCCATTTATATTATATAAAACGTATATTCATTGATGTGCGGGTTTTGCTCAAACACAACTGTAAAATTAAATGCTTTGTCTTAATTGCAAGGTATGCCGTATAATATTACCGAAATAAAGCATTGCCGTCGGGATTGTCCAAAGTTCTGCACATACATATAGCAAAAAACAGTTCACTGTGTGGGATACATGTCTCATAGAAAAACTGTTAGTTCCCTGTTGATTCAGTATTATTTTTCAAAACTGGTATATATAGTTTCAGATATATGCAACAATATCAATCATAATAACATACAAAGCTTTTTAAAAAGAAATTTGTTAACAATATCATCATTTATATCATCATTTTATTAACAATATCATCAATACACATAAATTATTCATAATTATTAATACAAAAAATAATTTTACTACACAATTTTTTAAAATTCATCTATAGTCCTTTAAACATTAAGGAGGTTTGTGTTGTGATTAAGAAGAAAACAATTTACGATTGTTTATTCATTAGATCAGGGTCAATTTGAAGATAATTCTTACTGTTGGCTTTTTGAATGATGACTCGTAAAATATACGAACACAGAACTTTTATTTCACATATTGTTGAATACGTAAAGAACAAGTGTGTTGCTAATTGGCGAGACACAAATTTGTGACCTGCAAGGTGGCTCTATATTAGAGTAATTTGACCCCCCCCCCATTTAATTTCAACACACCTCCTTGACAAATTTCACACAAAATAGGAACATAGGTACCGCCAAGTCGCCAAGCGTGGTAGAAAGCGTGCTCTAGGGTTGCCAACGGCCGCCGTGCGGAACCGCAGCCAAAATATCTTACACATACAATTCAACACAAGGAAAAAAATATGAAAGAAACACATAAATTGGAACAATCAACACAACAAATTTTCATGCAAATTATCAAAGCAACTATATGTTAATTACACTAGTATCAAACATTAAAACCTAGATGTTTTCTTAAGCTTAAAAGTACATACCCATTTGCTAATGTTTTAGTAAACAAATCTGCGACATTGTCTTTCGATGACACATATTCCAATTTGACAACATTTTGCTTAATGTAATCACGAATGAAATGGTATCTGATATTTATATGCTTGCCAGGCTCAGACGTAGTCGGATTATTAGCAATAAATATTGCTGTCTGGTTGTCAACTTTCACACTTATTGGCTGTTGTATGCCCAACTCTTGTAAAAGTCCCTCAAATCACAACACTTCCTTCATACTGTGAGCAATTGAAACATATTCTGCTTCGGGAGATGACAACGCAGTACAATACTACTTCTTGCCTGACCCCCGACACTGCTGCACCACCTAAGATAACCACATAACCACTAAAACATTTTATATCCACTCGGTCAAAACCCCAATCTGAATCAGAAAACACATCAAGCACTTTGCCGTTTTTCTTGAAGTCAAGACACAGGTGTTTTGTTTCCTTGCGATAGTGCAGGAGGTGTCTCACACTTCTCCAGTGCAGTTCAGAGTGTTTCTCGTTGAATTGGCTCATGTAGGTCGCACTGTGAGCTATATCTGGTCAAGTCCCACAGGCAAGGTACAGTAAACTACCAATGGCCTGCCTGTATGGTATCTTCTCACCCTCCTCCTTAATGGTATTCCATTCTGCATCTTCCACTTTGTAGTGCGGTTGTGCCTAGTCCCAGGGTCTAATGGAGTTGACGCTCCTCTGATTGAGCTTGCTTCAAATGTTTCCAGAACTTCTTCGATGCATGCTGTCTGGTCAAGCGAGTCGTCCAAAGGCTACACATGACATTTTGGCATTAGATTTTACCTATAAACCAAAACCAAAAGTAAATTTATATGAAATATATGCAAAATAATATACCCAAACCCAAAATACACAACCTAAAACCAAACATTATTGAAATCCAAGAGGCCAAGGCCCAAAATATTATTTTATGATTTGATTTAACATGGATTTACCCCACAATACACACTTGAATGTAAAAACTACAATCATGCTACTACTGCAACTACATAACTACAAAAAGATGTAGTGTAATTTTTTAAAAATTAGTATCAGTTTTACAAACATACTATAATAGGCTTCCATTAATCAAAAATCACAAAACAGAAAGATTTATTAGGACAGACTTCTAAATGCTTGCACATGTAGCAAAAGCCAAGTTTAATTTTACTAAAAGAAGATGTTTTTACCTGTAGACTGAAATGCCAGCAATTTTCTTTGAAGATTTATTATAACATCCATAGTCTGCACAGGACATTAGATTTTATCTATAAACAAAAACCAAAGTATAATATATATAGATCAGAAATACATGTAAAAATATACCAAAACCAAAAATATACAACCAAGAAAACCAAACACACAAAAGGTCAGTTCAAGGCCTAATTAACATTATTTTATTATCTGATTTAACATGGAATTAGCCAAAAATTAAACCACAATGCACAATTGAATGTAAAAACAACAATCATGCTAATCATGCCAACTACATAATTACAAAAAGATGTAGCGTAGTTTTTAAAAAATTAGTATCAGTATTACAAACATATTAGACTTCCATTAATCAACAATCACAAAACAGAAGGATTTATTATGGCAGACTTCTAAATGCTTGCACATGTAGCAAAATCGAAGTTTAATTTTACTAAAAAGAAGATGTTTTTACCTGTACAATGGAATGCCAGCAATTTTCTTCGAAGGTTTATTGTAACATCCATGATCTACACAGGGTACTTAAGCAAAATAATTATTAAAAACATTGAAAATGAAATTCCATCTCACTATATCTCCATCTAATTAGTACACCTGCACAGAGAGTAGACAGCTTTTCTATAACTGATGCATCCCACAATGCACTGGGTTTTGTTATGCGCAGAACCCGGAAAATTCTGACGACAATGCTTCATTTCGTTAGTATTATGGGGCCCCTCCTAAGTCGAAATGTTGTAAATTTTATTATCTTATTTTATCGCAATAAAAAACAAAAAAAAATGTTGTGATAAGCTGCTTCAAATGTGATAAAGCTATCGCAGTTCACTACTTCGGAAATTTTAAAGTATTTTGTTAATGTGTTCACATATAAAAATCATGTATGGAATCAATAGTTTATTTCGCTCCGTTGTTTTTCCTTTCAGAAAAATAAAGGTATTTTTGCAATTTAATGTATATATTCACGTAATTTTGTCAGGTGTACAAGTTTTGTTTTTGTTTACTATAGTTTGCAAATTATGTAAGAATTTAAGTCATTTTTTAGTTAATATCTGAAATATAATAATTTGCAAATTATAAGTTTTTGTTTTTAGTTTTGTGGCGGTTGCTTACCAAGGAGTCAACTCCTGACTACCTATACTACGTTGGCTGCAAGGTTGTAGTGTTTTGAAATTAAATTCTGACAACATAAGTTAATAAATAAATCAAGAATATGCAAGTATAGTGGCAAAGTTCTTTGGCCCTACATTGTTTAATCTGTACACAAAAGACATCCCAATCAGACCTCCCAGTATGCTGGCATTATGTGCCAATGATACAGCTGTTTTAACCCTTAGTAAATCTTTTGACCTTATAATCAATTCCCTCCAAAGTCATATTGCTGATCTTGAGGTGTGGCTCAGCCAATGGAGGATTGAAATAAATGTTACCAAAAGCGCTGTGGTGATGTTTACACGTAGGCGTTGTCCTATCCCTAAGAAACTTACTACATTTAACACTCAATTGGACTGGATTAACATACCCTATATCTTGGAGTTATTCTCAAACTCGAAACTTACTTGGAAACACCATCTCCAGCACATCCAGAATAAATTTAGAACCAATTGCTTGAATCTGGAACACCTTTTAGGTAAAAACTCGCCTCTAAATCTCCACAACAAGCTTCTCGTTTACAAAGTTATCCTTCGGCCCGCTATCACTTACGCATCTCCTGTCTGGGAAGGTTCTTGTTGAACTACCATCAATAAGTTCATTGTACTTCAAAACACCACCCTGAGAAGTTAAGTACTTGGTGCTAACCACTACATTCAAAATGCCAATATCCAAAATGCTCTCAACATTCCATCTCTAAGACAATTTATTGCCACAAACGCGACCAAGCAGGTCTTGAGTTTATCGAAAATGCTGAAATTCAAAAGCTCTTCAACGACAACTCTGACTATACCCATCCCAGGTATTTGCATAGGCCCAGAGCCTCTGTGGGACTTACTTGACTTTCCCTATTACCTACGTATTACGCTTCGACGGTACATTAAAAAAAATTCAATATAAATTCTACATTTTAACATTACATGCCTTTTTACAATTTTGAAAAATTAACTAAAAAATTTTTTGAGTTTTTTCTTTAGTGGATTTTGCATTTAATTCACGGATATTTTCAAACTTATCGCCTTGTTTCCTGGCAATATTTTCAATTGCAGCTTTAATAAATTTTTCACAATCTAGTTTAGCTAGCATCTTGGCATGATGGCCAGGTTTAGAACATAGTTTTACAAAATCTTAGTAATTTTTCAACGACTTTCTTTGTTATAACTTTATTACCTTTAGCATACTTAAAACAGTAGGCTCTGAAAATTCTTGAATAACACAAAGGATATAAATTGCTGGGATACCATGGAAAAGTATAGTAAACAAAGCAGACAAGGATAGAAAACGTCTCCCTGACATCAATGCTAATTTTCAACATCTGACATGCATTTAGCAGTCTGTTGATGCACTGATCAAGGATGCTTTGGTAGTGGCTAGATAAGAGTGTGGCTTTAAATACCCACTTTTCGGGTAATTACCCTCAAATTGGCTAGATAAGAGTGTGACTCTTTATCTAGCCACCACCTGCAGGTGTCCTCCAGGTGGCTAGATAAGAGCGTGGATCTCATCGAGCCACTATAATGCAAGGCCGCATTTGTGTCGCTTAATTTATCAAGCAATTTCTTTTAACCCGAATTTTCCAGCATTAGGTTCTTCATGGAGCAACCGAAGAAGCCTTTATTGGTGACGACTGTCTTTTAATATTTATTTGTTTCAGTAATCTGATATTACCCATAGTTTTTGTTATTTGACGTTTGCAAATTTTTCATATCCTTTATGAAAATAAGCGATTTTCAAAGATATGCTGATTTCCAAGGGTTATTTGAGATTTGACAGCTTTTTCTGCCGAATTCGGAAAGATGGTTTGAAGATAAACCTGTTGTTACCTTTGCAGGTTCTATTCCCTTCAAGCCAATTCAGAATGCTGGTTTGAAGGTAAACCTGTTGTTTCCTTTGCAGGTTCTATTCCCTTCAAGCCATCTTAAAATAAAATAATTAACCAATGTTGCCGATTTGAGGGTAATTACCTGAAAAGTGGGTATTTTTGAGGCTCAAGGATATTTTTTTATGAGATAGATTTTAGCTAAAGGGGTGTAATTGTTTAAAAATTAAAATTTTCTCTGAAGATAGAGCATTTGAAGCTCTAAGTTCAAAATTCGTGACTTAAGTATGAAGTACACATTTGCGCCGAGTTACGAGTCAAACAGATGTCTAGTTTAGGAGTCTTTAAGGAACAATACACGCAAACCTTAATTTTTATTTTTATAGATTTCATGAATAGTGCATAGTATAGCAACTACTTTGTTGCACCAAAAAAAATGAATATATGTAACCCTAGTTATACAATGATCTTTTAATACTTTAGAATGTCCAAAACAAAGTAACGTGTATATTTTGGCTTTATTCAGCCCGAGTTGAACATTTTATTTAAAAAAATGCATTTTATATTTCAGGTTTCAAGGCACTTTTCTCTGAGTTGTACAAAACATGCTAAGTTTTTTGATAGTTCGACAGATGCTATTCACGACATAACAGATGAAGCTAAACTCCTTGTGGGAGGTAATGATAACCTATAGCAATCAGATTAAAATAAAGTTCTTTAGCAGATATATGGCACTTACTTTCTGGTTCTTATGGGAAAATTAAATATAATCGTCGTATGTTATTTTCCTTTAAAGAAATTATCTAATGATATAAGGATAAGCATTTTTTCTCTCTAATTTTAAACCTCATCATGGCAATTATTGATAAAATATACGGTTCATTTTGCTTGCAATTCATTTTGGTTAACTGTAAAAGACTCATGCTAATAGGATAATGTGACCAGATGGTTTGTTTTTGGAGGGGCAGTCCCGCAAACTAAATGTCCTGCCAAAACGTCACGCTTTCCTGGTACAGTTCTTCAAAGTCCAAAAAAAAGTTTGAACTCTGAAAATTTAATGATAATTTCATATTTGAAAAGTCAATCACTGAAACAAATCTGGTTATTTGCTTTCAATTCAATTATTAGTGACAGATGATGATTTATCCGGTTGGAAAAGGCCAGGAACATTTCCTCGTATTTTTACGACCAACAGTCATGTAGCTTTAGTTAACGTCGTTAATTCGACATAACCTTGTAATTTCACGACCTCAAACTAAGATTTGTATTTGTTCAAAAATGAAAAAGAGTTAGTTCATTTCTATTGCAACGAACTGGTTTTTTTTTTTAAAAAGTATGTTCTTCTACTTCATCAGCTTCTATCAATGACAATTTTCCATCGCTATAGGGGCAGCGAATGTGTTAAATTATTGGTCCTTTAATTCTACATTTGCAATTGATATTGCAGAGTAGGAAGGAAAATGCAATTTTTAAAGTACTAGTTATAAAAATATTTTTTAAATAAAATCAATTGTTTAATTATGCAATTTTTTATGCAATTTATCACCACTGGAAAAATTCAAGTATCTTTTAAAAAATGTTGCAAAACCAGTATCATTCTATAAGTTAAACTGTATCTCTAAAGCTATATATTGTTTCCAAAACATTATTTATTCTGCTTGCATTTTTGTTTCTAATTCCTCATTTTTGTTTTAAAATTATTAGGTTTTGGATTATGTGGAATACCAGAAAACCTTATTTCAGCATTAGAACAAAAAGGGCTAAAAAACCTAACAGTTGTGAGTAACAATGCCGGAGTTGATAATTTTGGATTAGGATTGTTGCTTCAGAACAGACAGGTATCTTCCATTTCTCTTATTTGTTGCATTGAAAATTATTATGTTAATGTTGTTAATAGACCTATATTTTTTATATAAACATCTGGCTTAAAATACCTATCTTTACGCGGGGGTATCCTTAATAATGGTGACTTGTATATTATGTAAATTTTAGTTTGTGCCAATTTATCCCCTCCTCACTGGTCTCACTCTATCTCAATATTATAAGCCCCCTCCCCTGCTGATATCAGCTAAGTGTTAACTTTAAAAAATCTTGGTGGCTAGTTTATATTTTTTGCTTTCTTTAAAAAAAATTTGAAGTAATTACATTTTTTCAATGCACTTAAAAGTTCTGTGATGATTTGTTGCTAATAAATATTAAAAATATCAGGTTTTTAAGAGATTTTATGTTGATATTTATTCAAGAATAAAAAGTTTGTGTCATTTAAGGTTTTTTCAACATTCCTTGAAACAGGTGCTAAAACAATTTTACCTAATTATTCTTCAAACTGCAAATAAATTAAGACAAAAAAAATATTTACTTGCAAAAGAAAATATATTTGTAAATGAAAATAGTTTACTCCAGGGCTTTTAAAAGTTTAAATTTCAACTGGATGCTAAGCGCATTGTAATCAGTAATTGTAGCTTGACTAGGACAGCTAGTTATGGCAAAGGTCATTTCAGCAGTTTACAGAAAACTCCCGATTATCCGCGGGTGGATTATCCGCTTTGCGGATTATCCGCGGGACACTTTTTCCCATTTTTCAGTTCAAATATAAAAATTAAAAACAAAACCCGCGATAAATGAATTATAATTTGTTTCAAATCTTTTTGGAAGAATGCATTAAAAGAACGAATTCCTTTCTAGAACGACGAAGACATCTAACAAGAACTACGAATGCATTGTAAATAAGAATGACTATAGGAAACCTGGAATTCGGCCAGGTGCACATCACGAACAGGTTTTTGTCAAAAAGTATCACTTGTAAACTGCCCGCTATTTTAATTGAATTGCTTTATAAACTAAAAAAAGTTATCTTGACAATTCAAGACTAATTACAACTCATTAAAAAGTTAGAAAACGGATCCTCTAAAAATCAAATGTGCTTGCAGTGTGGCATTGAAGAAACGACAGTAATAAACATTTTGAAGTAAGTAAATTTGTACATGCTATATACGATTACTGTAATTTACTTTTTAATGAAATCCAGAAGAAATTTTGTTTATAGACATTTTCTTCATTTTTGCGGATTTTCCGAAATTGCTTATCCGGGGAAGCCGCGCCACCCAATTCCGCGGATAATCGGGAGTTTACTGTATTTGTTTATGTTATTACAATTTGTTTATGTTTTCAAAATAACAAGGTGCAGTGAGAAAACTTGAGTCATGTTCCTCTTTCCTGGGTCGATTTCAATTTGAGTTTTAGGAAAATAAAACTCATTTCCCTTATGACACCTTCAGTAAAAAAAGAATAAGCTCCTGAAATTTGGAACTTGTATCTCCAACCATTTTGGCTGGGTATTGATACATAAGTCAGTCAGGACTACTCACTTTATGGAAAAAAAATTATATATAAACATTTTATAATTTTTCACATACTAATGTAAATATGTCTGGATAATAGTCTTTAATCATTTCAAATACAGCATTTGAAAAAATCATCTTGCTGTAAGCAAAAGTTACGTTCGTTTATATTTGAAAACTCAACTATAATTCAATTATAATTTGAATCACAAGTTCTTTTTAATATCTAACACATTTTTTATTGCACTCTATTGATGTTAAAACCTGTCTCCTATTTTAATTATGCATTTTCTTTAAAGATAAAAAGGATGATTTCTTCGTATGTGGGTGAAAATGCAGAATTCGAACGTCAGTACTTATCCGGTGAGCTTGAAGTAGAACTTCTTCCTCAGGTACAAATATGTTTTGTGGTACATTAAGGATATTATTCTTTCAAAAAAGTTTCTGTAATTTTTTAATAATATATAAATTTTTTTTCTTTTCAAAAATGCATCCTTTTCTGAGGTATTTTTCATACTTGAAGCATCTGTTTTGTGCCAAAGTTGTCATATTTCGATGATTTTCAGTTTAAAAAAAATCAACTGTAATATGTAATAATGGGATCTAACAGTTACTACACGTTGGGATAAATCAAATGTAGGAAGGTGTTGATTCCTTATAGAACACAACAAAGCTATTTAATAGGTAAATTCATGGATTTATTTCTGCATCTGGAAAATTAAGAACTGTGAAAAATTTATTGATTTTCCTGAAAGACATAAAAAAAATCTTTGACTTTTAAAACCAGATTTTGTTTGGCAAACTGCCAAAACAAGTGCTTTAATAATATGTCAGCAGTATGTTATTTTAATTTTAAAAAATTACCTTGAATTCATGAATTTTTGTGCCAAAATTTTATTTGTTTGGGCAAAAAAAATTCTGCTTGTGTATATATCTGCCTGTGATGTATTTATGAACTTTATGGTGTTGGATATTCAATATCCGTTTCATCGAGGCATCTTCTTCAGGGTACCTTGGCCGAAAAAATCCGGGCCGGTGGTGCAGGTATCCCAGCATTCTTCACTCCTTCGGCATATGGCACTTTGGTGGAAGAAGGAGGAGCTCCCATAAAATATTCCCCAGATGGAAAGATAGCACTGGCTAGCGAATCAAAGGAGGTACAGTTAGAGGGAACATTGATTCACAGCCGCTAGTCACACACAATGTGACTAGTTTTTTCAATTTTGAGACAAAAAAATAAGTTTAGTCCCAGTTATTGTGACTACAGTTTTTCAGAAAATCTTCAATACTAACTTTTTTATATTGGGGTTTCCAAGAATCTCGCCAAAAATAATTATCTTAAAATCAAAAATATTCACTGATCCTAGATTTTTCAAACCATTGCTGTGATCATATCATTCCAAAAATTAGGCCGACCTAAAATAGGTCTACATCTATTTACAAATTTCGAAACTTCAGGGAACTGCATAAAACCTTCAAATTGGAGTTACTTTATAATCCCCAAATTTTGGTGATTGTCAAATTTAGAAACTCAACTTTAAAAACTCAGAAGCCCGTAATATCCATAAAGTTCATGTGGTTCATGTGATGCCTTAAATTTTTGAATTCTAGCTATCCAAATATGGCCAAACTCTTGGATTCCATAAAATCTCGAAACTCTGGTGGCTCTATAAACATACAATTCCTGCTATCTTAAAACGGTCCATTTGAGCACTTTTGACTGAGAAATTGGTTTTAAAAATAATTGTAAAAGTTTTTTTTTTTTTTCATTTAAAAAAAATTATCCTAGGTAACGTGAATTTGCTCCTAATTTTTTAAGTTAGTCGCACTGACTGCTCCTAAAATCTTTAACAATTTCAAACACTTTTAGGAAATTAGGGGTTCTTATCAGATTTGGGACTTTCTTGAACAATACTAATATTTCCCATTACAATAGGGAAACTGATAAATATCGGGTAAAACTGGGAAATACTAGAAAAGAAAAGTAGTTTGATTTTATTTCTAGATTTATTACATAGTAGGATCTATGTCCCTTACTAGCTGTTGCTGGCCAACCCTGGGGATTCACTGCACAATTCTCATTGTCCGCTTCACAACCTTCTGTATGCTGATAATTTTGGTTAAGCATAACTTGCCTGCCATGTTGCCAAATCCGTAGTGCCGTTGCCAATTCGACCAAAGAAATTTCCTTTTAAATTTGACCTTCCTTTAAATTTGGAAATTCTGATGTTCGCTGAAAAAATCCTCGATGTAGGTTCATTGGTATAAGATTGCACAAGACTTTCTCCAACCACGATATTCACAGATTTGATATATTTCTCACTGAACGCATGCAAAAGGGTGCAAGCTGGTAATCATGACTTCTATGCCAATAAAAAATATTCAAAAATGGATTGATTTCACAATATTCAAAATCCATATTTCAAACACACTTACAAGACCATTTGTAACTTATGCAGGCGAAACATGGACATTGAACGCCAAAGATTCAGAATATGTTACTAAATTTGAAAGAAAAAATAACAAATCCTTAAATCCTTGCTTATGTTAAATCAAAATAGTAAATGTGCCTACAATAATTTGAAACTAGTTAAAATAGTTAGGTCAGCTAAATTTTATTTTTTATAAACAGTGAAAATTTTATACTTTTTGTTATCCTTAATATTACAAATTCATTTTTTACTTTGTTCATTTAAAAACAGTCGTCAACATTGTCAAAATAGTTTATCAATATGTTTATTTCCATTACAGGTTAGACACTTTAATGGACGTCCATGCATTCTAGAAGAAGCAATAACAGGTGATTTTGCTTTGATCAAGGCATGGAAAGCTGACAAAAATGGAAATCTGATATTTAGGTTAATATTTCACTCAACTTTAACTTATATGTAAAGAAAAGAGGCTATCTTAATAATACTTAAATTGAAATAATCAATAATCTTATATGTATTTTCCATAGCATTTGTTGGCTTTTAATTAATTTCATTATTATCTTAAAATGTCAAGTTTTCTAACTTGCTTTTTTTTCTGGTTTGCTCTAAAAAATAGTTTGAAATTTTGTTATTAATATAACATTCCAGAAAGATTTAAATCATTACTTACTACTATTGATTTTTAAACTTTAATGGTTATTTTTTTTACTTTTTAATATTCTGGCAAAAGACAATATTCTAAAATATAATTTCTTATAGAAAATCAACGCAGAATTTCAATGTGCCCATGTGTAAAGCAGCCAAAATTACAATTGCAGAAGTTAGTATGATGTATCTTTGCAAATAAGTTCCTTTTAAAGAAGTTTAAACTCCAACTTTGATTTTAATATTTACCAAATAAAGAAATATGTATGCTATCATAGTTAGTTTTCATTAATTAAAAAAAAAATATTATTTGATTTTTTAAGGGGGATTAAGAAGGATTGTAAAGTTAATTTTAAAAAGCTATCTGCTACAGTTACTTTATGTAAAAAATGACTAATTACAGTTAATATGAAAAGTAACAACTTAGTTACTTAATATGAAAAATTGCAATTTTACCATTTTTCAAAGAGAACCACAATCAATAAAAATCATGAGCAGAAACATAACACACTAAAATTATAATTATTAAGTATTTTTTTTTAATCCTGTACCATTTAAAAATAAGCTGATAATGGCTCCATCAGCAAACTCTTAAAAACTTGGAGGGTACTGACGGAAATAGGGTAGCTCAAGAATGAATGTGCACTCTCCCCTTCTTAGGAATTGAATTTCAAAATTGCCATCCAACAGCCTTTGATAAGTATCAGAAAAGTAACGAAATATTTCATTACTTCATTACCACTAAAAGTAACTAAGTTTCACTTACTTTCTGTAAAATATAACAGTTACTCGACGTTACCTGAAACAAGTAAATGTTACAAGTAGCCCGTTACTCCAAACCCTAGTGTTCTTAATGCTACATTTTAAATGTACGCTTTTATAAATTAAGTCATTAATACAAATTGTTCATCAATTTAAACTATGTTTAAATATAAAACACTAATTTGCAGGTGGAAGAAATTGTAGAGATTGGTGAAATTCCCCCAGAACAGGTTCATGTGCCCAGTATTTATATCCAAAGAGTTTTTGTTGGTGAAAAATATGAAAAAAGAATTGAAGTATGTTTCATTTATACTTTAATTACTATGCTGTATTTTTATACTTATATAGTCTGTCTCAAACATTTTAATATAAAAATATATTGTAAAGCATAAGATATCACTTAAGAAGGTGTGGGTGAACATATCATTTGGTTTTATAACTGAAAAAAGCTTATCCATCCCTAATCCCCCCGTAGGAGAGACGAGAAAAAGGATTGCCAACAGTTAGGTGTTTATATGGACAGTTAACTTCCTTCACCCTCATTTAGTTAGTCTCAATGTGTAAGCATACAATCCGGGTCTGAGGAACCCAGTCGAAAAGGTGTTTGTCTTGCATGCAAAATGTCCTGGGTTCAAGCATCAGCAATATAACTGCAGGCCAATAAACGGCCTGCAGCCAAAAGTGTCTGACAATTAATAACAATGTAGGGGGAGTGAATGTTAAATATGCTTTAAGGGGGTCCAGTACCCAAAAATCATGAAAAATTCAATTTTTTATTAGTTTTTAAAATATTATTTGAACTTTTCTTAATATTTTGCAAAAAACACTTAAAATTTTTGGCATTAGTTTTTGAGTTATTAATTTTTAAATGAGACACACTCTATAGGTATCCTACCACAGATGTATACTTTAAATGCTTGTATCTCTGTTCGTGTTTTTTAAATTTTAGGATAGTGAAAAATACTACTCCTCTTTTAATATTATACATAAAAAGTTTCTGTAAATTTCTATAGCATCCTAAAAGTATAATGAACAAAACTATGCATTAAAACTTATCTTTTATGTTGTCAATAGTTTTGAAAAAAATGTCAAAATTTAAATTTTACTTTTTTCGTAAACAATTTTGAAAAATATTTTTTTAGTAAAAAGTTAAATCTTTATTAAAACTTGGATGCTTAGTTTTGTTAAGATATTATTAGGGAACTTATATAAAAAATTTGGTGGTAAAAAGTCGAAAAATAAGGGAGAAGTAGGGATTTTAAAATTGCTAAAAAATTGAACAAAAACTTATATTTTTAATAATACTGAGGCATTTTCAAAATTTTTGTTTTGCTAATAAGTTTTACTAAAGCAAGATGCACCAGTGTATAAAATCTGAATAGTATAAGTTCATAAATAAAAAAAAATAGTTGGAAGGTACTGGACCCAGCGCAGTATACGATATTGCCTCTAACGGGTGGGTGCCTACTTAGGTGTTGGTTTATCACTTGTCTGTGGTTCTAAATTATTACACCCATCAAAATAGCTCTTGTGTAGCTAGTGTGGCTATAATTCGAACTAACCTAACTAAATGTACAATCCTATACTATTTCCAACTAGGTATTTGACTCTAAATTTTTTTCCTATTTTTAGAGACTAAAACTTCGTAAAAGTGAAGGTTCACATGGCGCCAAGACACCTGCTCAAAAAGTTAGGGAAAAGATTATCAGAAGAGCTGCCCTTGAATTCCAAGATGGAATGTATGGTATCCTTAAACTTATTTTATATTGTATAACACAATCAAACTGAAAATAGTCTTATTAAAAATGTTTGATGGCACATATAGAATAGGGGTACCGTTAGATATAGAGAAAAAAATGTTTTACTATAATTAGCAAACTTTTATGTCGACAAGAAGTTCCAAATGAACTAAAATACCCTACTTTCCTATTACTTAAGTACTAATTGACATTCTTATCGGGAATAAACTAGGTTCGTAACAGTATGGAAGTTGGGTCTCTGAGGTCATACCTTTCTAACAAAAAAAGAATTTGTAAGATCGGATGAATAGAACCGATTTTGGAAGTACGGACGGATATTGACGGTATGTCAATGCCTACTTTTTCATTGTTTTAATTCTTTCGAATTAAAAAAACAAAAAGTAAGCTAAAAATAAACAGATTTGTTTATTTAGGTAGGATATCTTAATCTCTTACTATTTAGTTTCTTTTATTTTTGTAAATTTACGCAAAGTAACAGGAATAAATTTGCATATTGATTTGCTCATTAACATTTCCCCCCAATTTTTGATGTCTTCAAAGGCTATTGTAAATGTACTTGTTGTTACATAACTAAGTTAAGTTTAAAATTATGTTAAACAACATAAAAACTTGTTTAGTTTTGGAAACTTAAATAAAAAAATTTCTTGCATGTAATGCATTTTTTTTATCAATGCAGATTTTTACTTAATAGCACCCCACTTTAAATTCTTTTAGGTTAACATAATATTATCTCTAATTATTAAGAAAATCTCTTTTTAGGGCCAATATTTACTTTTAAAAAATATTATCTTTATCTCATATTTTGATTGGGTCAAGCAAACCTTAACTTACTTTAGTAAACCTTGGTATTGGAATACCATTGTTAGCCAGCAACTACATTCCTCCTGATATAACAGTTCATCTGCATTCTGAAAATGGAATTTTAGGTTTGGTATGTAATATTTTTTTCATTATTTAAATGTAAGATAATAGTTAGTACTTAAACTTTAACCAGGGCATCTTTTATAAGCCCTTGGTATGGTGAATGTAGTGAAATGACTTTCTCATAAAATACTTTTCATAATGACTGAACTTCATATTTGAACTGTAGTGATTTGATGAATGTATCAAAATTCATGGACCTCTTGGTGACAAAGTGGGGCTGGGGAGCCCAGTCGGTTAAGCACTCGCTTAGCATGCGGAAGGTCCCAGGTTCGGGTCCGGGCATCGCCAAAATAGCTGCCGACCTATAAACGGCCCGTGCAGCCAAAAAAATGTCCGACGAATAATACCCCGTGTAAGGGAGTACACATTAAATATCCTTCAAAGTCCTAACGCTGCGTAGGATGTCGCTCTTAACGGTTGCGTTGGGTGCCTATTCAGGTGTGGCTCGTCACCTGACTGTGGTTCTAAAAATACGACGCCCGTCGCCAATAGCCCTCGTGTAGCTCTAGTGCGACGATAATTCAAACCAAACCAAACTTGGTGACAAAGTTGTTAGAACATGTCCAGGAAAGAAAGCCTGTCCGTGGCCAAATGGTTAAGGCATCCTTCTCAGGATTCAGCCTTCTCAGGAGTGGGGGTTCGAATCCCACCTACTGCCAGTCATCCTATAAATCGGTATCTGTACTGGGAACGAGTAGAAAACCTAACTTGTGACGGATGGGCCCAAGTACACTGGGATAGACGTGCTCGTTAAATATGTGGAGTCCAAAGTCTCGACGGCGTCAGCGTACGATGTCGCTCGAAGTTCCAATGGGTGACCGCTCAGGAGTCGATCTTGTCCCTTGAGCAGGGTTCAAAATTACGATGTGTTATTGACTGTGTTAAATCTCCTAAAAGAGGCTAGAAATAGGCAGCCGGAAACGATTACCTTACCTTACCTTCAATAAAGAAATTTCTAGATTGTTCTTGGCTAGGTAAAAGTTGTGAAATGTTTTTGTTCTGTATGTTTTGTGTTGTTTTAGTAAGAAAAATGTCTTGCCCTAAAGGAAGAGAAGCTTATTCGACACAAACCAGTACAGACAGGAGTCTGGTGGGATTAGAGTTTCCCCCCGACAATTTTGGACAAACAGCAAAAAATTGCTTCGATCAGGGAGATATAAAGTTTGTAAGTACCTAACTTGAATCTAGTGCCTGATATTCTTGTACAATGAGTACAAATCAATTTTTTTTAAAGTTAAAATTATCAGACATAAAGTTAATATAGAATTCTACAACTAATTGTTAAACTGTATCTTGCAATTACAGTTTGTGTGTTAGAATGATACATTGAAAGTGATACAAATGTTTAATTGTACAATTTAGATATTTATATATAACTGAGGTTGAAATTCGTTTATCTTATTGTATTTTTACAAAGATAATAGCTGAATTTTAAGTATGTACTGTCTTGCTATTGTATTTACCGATTTAACACAGTTGTTCATTGAAAGTGATGTCAACTCTCAGTTTAAGATTTAATCTGTACATATTTTTTTAAGGTAATCCTATTTGCTGATGTAAAATAATACAATAAAATTTATTTAAAGTGTTGATAGAATAAATTTCGGAATAAAAGCTACCCTTACGTCAAACTTTGAAAAATATTTGGAATTCGTGGAATTCTGCATTAATGACGTGAGCATTGTTGTCGTTGCCAACATAGAGTTTAATTTATCGTTACTCAATCTGAATAAAAGCTATTGAGGATTTAATAGTTGGTTGTAATTAAAAAATATTTAATTAGTGGCACATGATTGATATAATTCAGTTGAAATATGTTTTGAATTTCTTTCTTGGTTGTTCCTTGTTTGTTCAACTAAAATAAGCATAACTTTATTTGTAATACAGATACTTTAATTCTGCTTTTTTAATGAAATTCTACATTAAATTTCCTTCAACTTAATATTTAAATGTTTGTATTTAAACGAAATTTAATAGATGCAAGCACACAGGTAACAATTAAAACACACGAAACTTTTAAAAAAAAGTCTGCACTTTTGGCCGCCACTGTATGTCTTTTCCTGTTAACATATAGGATTTGTTGTAGAATTTCTTAAATATAAAAGTTACATCTACTTAAACTTATTACAGGCACTAGAGTTCAATTAGGTAGGTAGTAGTAGGACATTCTCCTTAAAATGTGTTCTTAAGACTTTGAACGAGTGACTGTGCAGAAAACTTTCCTCTTCGAGAAAAGTGTTCCTCGGGAAGGGGGTGGGGGAAATTAGTCTGTACTGAAGTGACTTTCTCATAAAAAATGCTTTTCATAATGACTGACTTTAAGATTTGAACTGTAGTTATTTGTCAAATATATCAATATTAGTGGTTGTCTTGGCGACAGAGTTTGAACTTATTTGGGAAAGAAACAGCAACATCGTTCTGGGCTAGGCCAGAAGTCTTAAATGTTTTTGTTTTGTGTTGTTTTCGTAAATATAAATGTTGTTCAAAACAAAGAGAAGCTTATTCCACACAAAACGGTTCATTTAGATGTTAATTGATTTATATTATGTAATATATAGAGTCATTCCACGTCAAATCGACCAGCTCAAAATCTTCATGTCACAGAATTCAATCTTGATTTTTTTCTAGTACTAGAGACAAATTTATTAGACACGTATTTTTTATTTTTTCAAAATTCTAAGAATTAAGGGAACAACTAATAAATTTTTTTATGGAATACTATTAATAATAGTAACATTTTGGTAAAGTGCACTATTGTTCCCAAAACTCCTTTTACGGAAATTATTTTTTTCAAAGTCAGAGGGGGAGTAACATTAGTTCCCAATAGAGAAATGGGTGTAATGGGCTCTAGGTTTGTGTATACGGGAGAATATGTGCAAGCGATAGGATCTTGTACCTTTTGAATTTTCAATTGATATTTATATTAAATAAAAAAAATATTATAAATATAAGTTAAAACTTGAAAAGAGGAAAATACTTACATTTTTCAATAACACGAAGTATTTAAAAAAAAATGTTTGCTATCATATGAGGAATTTTAATATTATTACTTCATTAAAAAAATCTAGACGCTTGCACATATTCTTTCATTTACACAAACCTATTGTACCCATTTCTCCATTAGAACTAATGTTATTCTCCTCTGACTTTGAAAAAATAATTTCAGTCGAAGGAGTTTTGGGAACAACAACGCACTTTACCAAAATGCTACCATTAGTAATTGTATTTAATAAAAAAATTTATTAGTTGTTCCCAAGTTACCCCTTTTAGCTATACTCGTTCGAAAATACTAAATTTTCCATAGACCGCAATGCTAAATGAGAAAAAGTTAGGCTTAACTTTTCGGTTTCAAAAAATCATAACTTTCTTAATTCTTAGAATTTTGAAAAAATAAAAAATACGTGTCTAATAAATTCGTCTCCAGTACTTGGGAAAAAATCAAGATTGAATTCTGTGACATGAAGATTTTGAGCTGGTCGTTTTGAGGTGGAATGACTCGTATATGCTCAATTCTCATTAATTATTTTTTTGTTAAATTTTACTTTTCAGGGTCCCTACCCACTTGAGAACGAATATGATGCTGATTTGATAAATGCTGGCAAAGAAACTGTAACTGTCCTCCCAGGTGGTTCAATCTTTGCCAGTGATGAATCGTTTGGAATGGTTCGAGGGTGTGTACCATCAATTTTTTTTAATACTTTACGGATTTATTACAATTACTAAACCTGTTAACTTTCTAAAGGATAAGCAAAGGTTAAATGTATAACTTGTTTTTTCACTTCTTGAGATTAAATAAAAATGTTCAACGCATTTAAACTATTAACGCTATATGTTTAACGCTATAAACTATGATTTGTTTTGAAATTAAATTTAATAGTTACTTTTTTTTCAAAAGACTCTTCAGTAATTAGAATTCTAGAGATGCAATATGATTTATAAATAAAAAATATATTTGTGTGTCATAAATTTTTGATTTTAACCCTTATTGACTGGGTTTTAAATAAGTATCATTTTGAAAGGCTACCAATTGGCTGCATTGCAAACTACAGCTTCAGTTCACTTTTTCAGTTCACCAAACTGCATTTCAAGTACAGATATTAATGAAAATTATATTTTAATTTTTTTCTAGGGGTCACTTAAATTTAAACATGTTAGGTGCTATGCAAGTTTCGCGTTTTGGGGACTTGGCTAACTGGATGATACCAGTAAGTATAATGTACATTGATTGTCTGTTTAAGCTGTTATGTAGGCTTTGTAACATAAAAAGGGGGGGGGGGTTATACTTGCTTCCATAATATATCACTTGCTTGCAAACAGGGTTCGTACGCGGCCTTGAAAACCTTGAAAGTCCTTGAATTTTAAAATTTCGTTTTCAAGGCCTTGAAATCGAATTTTACCCTATTACCCTTGAGAATCCTTGAATTTTAACAGAGTCTAAATTTTTTTGGCAATCTACGGCGATCTGAAATTTGCGAAACTACGGCGATCTGAAAGTCTCGAAACTATGGCGATCTGAAAGTCGTGAAACTACGAGGATCCGAAAGTTGCGGAACTACGGCGATCCGAAAGTCGCGGAACTACGGCGATCCGAAAGTCGCGGAACTCCGTGGATCCGAAAATCGCGGAACTCCGTATATCCGAAAATCGCGGAACTCCGGGAATCCGAAAATCGCGGAACTCCGGGAATCCGAAAATCGCTGAACTCCGGGAATCCGAAAATCGCTGAACTCCGGGAATCCGAAAATCGAGAACCTCCGTGGATCCGACCTCGATGTATATGGATGAAAACTAAGCTTAAATATTGATAAATAACTAGTTTAAATAATGAATTTTAATAATAAAGATGACATTTTTAATTAAATTTTGAGGATGAATTAAGATTAGATTACAGTAAGATGTCTTCAAATATCTGACAGTTCTGTCTCTGCGTGATCAGAAGAGTGTTTCATTACTTTAGTAGCTCCGGTTCAGGCCTAACATGACCAACCAGAATATTTTCTTCTAATCAAGCATTCTTGAGTTATGACCTTGTGATCACAAGAACAGCTTGAACCTTAAAATAAATTACTTTTGAAACATTTTAGGCAATTTTTTTTTTATTTCGGCTAATATACAATTTATTCGGTTTGGTCAATGATGACCAAATTATAACTACGTTATATTCCCCACAGCCCAACAATACATTAAGTAATTGATTAGAAGGTACTTTTTTCCCGATCAACTCCAATTATCCAAATTTCCAATTAACCTATTGTGGTTAGGTCCAAATTGCGTTGGGTAATTGGAGTCCTGCTGTAATTACTAAATAAACCAACACACAGATCCTAAATTAAAAATAAAATTATATGATCATGGTAAAAATCCTACTTTTTTTTTTTTTCACATGAGATAGCTGAATTTTGCATTTGATTTTTTTTTCTCAAATGGATTTGGCCGATGGGAAAAATAATCGGTTCGTTGACAGGTTTAATTTGTTTAGGCCAAAAAGCGATAGCCGTTGAGCCCTAGTTTTTATTATGAGTTGTGCAATTGTGAATTTCTTGCGTCTTAAATGCTTATTTTTTGGTGAAATGGGTGCTTAATTTTTATAATGATTTTTTGCTATGCACCCTGATGCAATATGCAAGTTTATGAATATTGTATTAGTTGATGAGTAATAATAAGTGTTTTTGTCCCTGTCCCGATTGCCTTGGTTTAGCCTTGAATTTCATATTTGAGAGCCTTGAAAAAGCCTTGAAAGTCCTTGAATTTTTTCTCTGAAAAAGTGTATGAACCCTGCTTGCAAAGCACATTTAATGAATGGTATTTTTTACCCTCTGAGATATACAAACATATTATAATGGCAAATGTCAGGTTTCCCAGCAACATGCATGTTTTATAATAAATCATTACTTTTTTTTATTTAGCTAAATTTTAAAATTGAAAGTATGTTAGTGTTCATCCTCTGCTGTAGACATAAAGTTTTATAAATTTTAAAGAAACTAAATTTTGAGCTGAACATTTTAATTTCATTGCAGCCAATTTTCTCATCCCTCAGAGGGTTCAAATTAGCAAAATATTTCATTTAGGGAATGAATTCTAATTTCAATTTTCATTCCAATTTTCCTTGAAATCATTAAATTTTCATTTACAACTCTTTATCTTGTTTTGTAATTACCAGGAAACTATTATCCTTTATCTGATAAAAAGCCGAGAAAAATATTAAGAGCCATGTAGCAGAAAATACTTGAATATTTTTTTTTACAATCATTGCATTTTTGTGTGCTTTACCCTCTTGAACACTTTATTTTTAACCCCAATTAAACTTAATAATTTTAATTACCTGTTTCACATATCCTTAACATCACTTATTCATATCTTTAACATCCCAACAACAGTGTTATCCAATCAGCGTGTAAAATACTTTTTTTTGTGTGCATAGCAGTTTTGCTACACCAAAGTATTTATGTGTAGCAATTTTTAATTAATGCATAGCACTTTTGAAAAATTTAAGGATCCGAAAATCGCGAAACTCCGGAGATCCGAAAGTCGCGGAACTCCGGGGGTTCAAATATCGCAGAACTCTTGGTATCTGAAAGTCGCGGAACTACGGGGATCCGAAAGTCTGTTGGCTCAAATTTCGCGGAATTCATGGGATCGAAAAGTCGCGGAACTACGGGGATCCGAAAGTTGCGAAACTACGGCAATCCGAAAGTCGCGAAAATGCGCCGATCCGAAAGTTGTGAAACTCCGGGGGTTCAAATGTCGCGGAACTACGGGGATCCGAAAGTTACGAAACTACGGCGATCCGAATGTTACGAAACTACGGCGATCCGAAAGTCGCGAAAATGCGGTGATCCGCGACTTTGAATCGCAACTAAATGCGATACAAAGCTAAATCGCTATCGCAAGTTTTCATTTTGGTGTCGCGTTTCGCGATGCGATACCGCTTATTTTACACGCTGTATCCAATCACCCATACAGCAGTTCCCCCAGAAAATGTTTAGTCAGCAAATATTTTACAGTGACTTTAAACCTCTCTCATCATCAATGCTAAACCCTAATAGGTCTATCGAAGAACAAGCAATAATAATCTGTAGCTGTGAATAACTTTCTAATTAGTCCTCGACATGCAAGATTGTGTGCTTCTTGGTTAGTGTCTTTCTGAGCCGTTAAACAGACTATAAATTCATATGTTTCATATGGAACTAAATACAGAATAAGTATGCACTTCTGTGTATTAGTTGTTTATCTATTTCATATATATGTTGGGTAATTTTAAAGTACAAAATTTTTTCATTTAAATCAAATGAGTACAGGGGAAGAACCACTTGCTTTTTTTAGGAGTCTTCCCGTAATTGTGTCTGCTTGGCGGACATTAGCGACAGGAAACCGGTTTTTCTTTCGGTTCTTCATTCACGGTACAAACGTGTGACTCGTGTCCACTGATCTCTGGTGTGAATCAGGGTTGCCATGAAAGAAAAACAAAGCAAATATCGGGTTTCTTTACACCAGTTAAGGCCATTTCTCGCTATCTTCCCCAAAGAGGTCTATTGAGGGAAGGCTTCTACAAAATCAAGCGTTTTTCCCCTGTACTCTTCAAATATTTAATACTAAAATTAAAGACTAACAATTCAATGCACTCTCACTTAAAAATCACTAGATTTCATAACATGGAATTTGCCATGCCAATCTATACAAGGGTCTTTTTTGAAAACCAATTTCACATTAATAAAGTCTTTCCTTCCAGGGCCAAGTAGTCAAAGGCATGGGCGGAGCTATGGATCTAGTCTCAAGTGGTGGTAGCGGCACCAGAGTTATTGTGACTATGGAACACACAGCCAAAGGAAACACTCCAAAAATCTTGGAAAACTGCACACTGCCTCTCACTGGAAAGAAGTGTATTGATAGGATTATTACAGAAAAGGTACCACTGGAGTTTTATTGAAAAATAAGACGTGTGCTTTGTGTGTTATTTTGAATCTGATGTTTAGTATTTATAGAGTTGATGTCATTATCGTAGTTGGTGATGTCCTTAAATTTTACTTGGTCATTTTTTTTATCATGTTAAGGAGAAAATAGTTTATTATGGACCAAATTTGCATAGTTCCAAAATACAAAATCATGTATTGCTAGAAAATAGTTTTGAAAATAACAATTTAATGAAGCTGTAGGCCCTTGAATTGATATTTCTTGGAAGAAATCCAAAACATGCCAAGCACATTTTTGGCACAGCTATAAGATAATGCCAGTCTGTTCGTTGGCGATCTTTAAATTTTACAATTTAATTAATCAGTATCTAATCGATATTAATTTAATTGTACCTATTGAGTTGCATGAAATATTAGATGGAATGCTCAGCACATTTGGGAAATTTTCGCTGTAACACAAATCGCGACCAGCCATTCTATCATAGCTGTTCCCCCATACAATTCTATAGGTATAGCAACCTTACCTTAAATTTTCTAGCCCTCCAAAAGTACAAACCTTTCATGAACAAACCTTTCATCATACCCAAGCTGTAGCAACTTTTATTTTTTTAATCTATCTCTTCTCCAATGGTCAGCAGCCCATCAGGATATTATTATATCATCTCATTATGATATAAGCATTAATATAAAAAAGTGAATGCCCCAATGTATAGTATATTACATGGCAAAAGTAAGAAAATGTAACAGTCATGCAGAATTTTTATAAAGAACGAATTCCTAATACACCGAAAAAATTTCTCCATATTCATTTCGTACTATTTAAATATATCCAAACTCAATTCAGAAATATAATTAGAATCAAATTGAGTAAATATGATAGAGTGCAAATAAAAAGATTTTAAATTAATAAATAAATAATGGTATTCAAATAAGATTCTTACGAATTAAACCCACATGCTTTTATGTATTTATACTTAGTTTTAGCTCGCATTGAACTCGCCGAAAATTCTTTCAAATTAGGAAACAAAAAGTATAATTAAAATTTTATAGCAAAGCTCAATGCTACTCCTATGAAAAAATCGGCTTGCGTTTTGCCTTCGTACAGCAGTTTGGGTTTGAATTTTGAAAAATTGTTTCTTAGATGACACCTTCAATATAAAAAGAATATTCTCCTAAAATTTGGTATCTGTACCACTAGTAGTTTGGTCTAGGTGTTGATACGTCAGTGAGTCAGGACTTTGCCTTTTGTATATATATATAGAGAGATTTGGAATACTTAACTATTTTTAACTCCTCGCCACATGCATTATCACTTTAAACATTATGTCCCTTTTCCATCCACAGTGTAATATTTGCTGTTTCTTTCATGGCAGCCTAGTAATATAACTAATAACAATTATATTTTTACTGGATAAGTAATTTCATTATTGTCATTTATATATTTTCTGTAGGGTGTGTTTGATGTAGACAAAGAAACGGGCTTAACTTTAGTTGAAATAGCTGATGGTGTAACTGTTGAAGAAATTTTAACTTCAACCGAGTGTCAGTTTGAGGTAAGAATTTCATTTTTACTTATTATTTAATTTTTAAAAAATTTAAATCCAAATTTCCAAAATGATTGAAAGTAACCAACATACGAAGTTCTCATTTAAATTTGGCACATAATGAAAAAAAATTCATTAAAGAATTAGAAATTTAGTTCTATTTGTGGTCAAAAAACAGTTGCATAATGTAACAGTGTGTTTTATTTAGTTGTTTAGCATTTAAAAATATTAGATTGTGAAAATCAATTTCAGAAAGCTGATTAAACAAGGATTAAAACCTTGCCTTTATTTAGTAGAAGAAAACAGTATAAGGATAAGATAGCACATGCCCTTTTTAAAAACCGTATTCCTTATTTCAATCTTTAAAATCCAAAATTATTTATGTTTATTCCTTCCTCATTGAATAATTTTTTTATTGCTTTATGATTGTGGATTTCTATGTATTTTTTTTTTATAATTTATGTTTCAGGTTTCTCCAGATTTGAAAACTATGGGCCAAATCTAAAGATTGTGCACGTTTTCCAATTGCATTGTGGAAACTACTAATCTTGAAATCCTACATGTAAAACTTGTACATAGCTATGAACTTTTTACGATACATGTTTCAAATTTTATATTAAAAATATAATGTAAATATGCATTTAACTGATTGTACTTAATTATGCCTAGTATGCAATTGGTGCTTCAAATTTATTATTTTAAAAGCTAGATTATATTACTTTCATATTAATATGACTGTTTGCTGTATTGAACAAGAAACTGGAAAAAAAGGTAAAATTAGATTAGTTGGGTTTCAAAATAAATTAGCTGTGCAAATCAAAATAAATTAGTTGTGCAAATCAAAATAAATTAGTTGAATTATTATTATTCCCTTTATTGCTTGAAAAAATAATAAATTATTTGTTGTAATAAAATTTTTGCCTTATCTTTCACATTTCTGCATATTTCACTTGAATATTATATAAGGTTGCCAATATAATTTCAATAACCTGATACTATGTAGATTTTTATTTTACTTTCTCCTTCATCCATAATACAATACAACAACTCCTCGTTATAAGGCGCTTTCCGGGAGACAAGGGGTTGCAGTCTCTTCTGCCGGGAATTGGGCATCCGATGGGCGACGAGACGACAGACCTTTGGATTCGGCTAGAACTTCAAACTGGTTGAAGACAGGGACGTTGGCCACGAGCCGAGGCTCATTGTTTGTCTCCACTTTGAATTGGTTAGCGACTGATATGTTTGGCCAGTGGCCACGAGCCGAGGCTTAACGTCAGTCATTGGAGGAGTAGGGGAGGCCTTAGCCCTGGTCTGTTTCACCTTTTCAACTCCATAGCGAAGCAACAATGCCTCCTTAATCAATCTATCTTGCTCAGCCATTATCTCCACCGCTAGCTCCCTATTGCCCTGAGCAAGGGGCTTCCTTGAGCTCATGAGATCTTCAGGCGGAACATCAACTAGCATATAGCCATCTCTAGAAAATCCTTGATTTGGTGCAGCCGGAATACGAAATTGTTTTTTTATACTATTGATTCATTTTTAAACCAACTGATCTTTGATTATTGTTTTTTATCAAACTATATTAATTCCATACCAACACCATGATAAAGTCAAATTTTCCACTTTATAAACAGTTTTTAAAAAATACACTAAATGAAGTGGAATTTAAGTAAGTTTTCAGATTTCTGAGGTAAAAGAAATTTTTTGGAGGAAATATTTCAATAATTTTAACCAAAAATAAATAAATGTGCCAATCAAACAACTTGTCGAAAAAATATCGCTGGCTACCTGACAACAAAATATTTGTGGGAGTGGCTTTCGTTGCAAAGAAACATTGCTTTTAACTATAGTGCTCTGATCACCCATTGGTTGGTCCAAAGGACCGTTTATCCAAAATTTAAGAAGAAGAAGAAACTTTATTTTTTGAAGCAGAATACATAGGTTGCCGAGGGGCCCCCAGGCCCTTCCAGACACACATAAAATTATACTTTTGAAATTAAAATTTAAAACATCAGATTATATCCATCTAAAAAAACAAAAACTAACCAGAAGTAACTTTATTTTGTAAACCCATTTTCCTCTCCCTCCAAGTGCAACACTATTCCCACTATTAAAGTCCCCTTAAATATTGTCAAAATTATACGCCTTTATCAAACCTCATTTATAGTGTACCCAAAGAAAAAAAACCACAAGATTACGTCAGTCTTACACATATGCAGATAAAAAGAGCTCATTCAACAGTTCTCTAGATAAAAGGTGGGAACATGATCGGTTTGACCAAAAACAATTCGATGCGTCTCCTACGATCTTTTTAATTGGACCTCGATATATGTGAGGTTTTGTGTGCTTTGGTTGCCGTTACATCCAAGCTATCTACATTTCTGGAGTCAACTCAATAACAAGTATGCTTTTCTGTGAAAGGGAGAAAACCCTTTCATATGTATTTGTATTTTTGTTCACAGAGACAAAACAATATTCACAAAATTACACTTCATTATGCAAATTAATATTTGCAATATATATTACATAATATAAATTAAACGGCAGTTTTATTAATTTCCTAAGCAGAATTCTACATTTTTTACTTTTTAACTAAATATAGAGGCTTTTAACAATTTTGAAGTCTACAGTATTAATAAAGTAGCAGTTGTGATTAAATAAATAATAATGATGTAAATACATTAAGTAATATTCTGTCAAATTAAAGAGCAATACCAAGCGGATAAAAAAAATTGTACAAGTACGTAATAATATACTGCTTATATCAAATATCTTGAAAATTCATGCAAGTAGCATATTTTCTCTTAAATAACTGCTAAATTTATATAATAAGTTTTAAATTCGTTTCACGATGAATTTTCATTTTAATAACATATTTTATAATTGAATTTAAAATCTGAAAACAAATTTACAAAAATTATTAATCTCGATCAACTATGCTTTTTCAACCATGAAGTGTACTTATGACCAAAAAGCACATTGCAGTTGGAATTGCTACAGTCGAACTTCGTTAACATGAACTCGCTTAACACGAAATTTCGCTTAAGATGAACTTAAAGCATTTCCAGACCTATAAACCTTTGATAAGCTAATGCTTAAATATCTCAAAACGCGAAATCGCTTTAGGCAAAATACCGCTTAACACGGACAAAAATATTCAGAATTTTATTTTTTTTCTGAGGGATTCAAAGTTTCGACGAACAGATGAAACAGAACATTAAAAAAAAAAACCCGAAAAACAAATATTATAAAAAATAGTCTTCTTTGTAGCAAAAACTGTAGGATGATCCATTACATCATGAAAAGCTAATGTGCTCCTTTTACAGAGGTCATATGAAACGAGAAGTGGTTCGCATTTAAACTTATTGATTTTTATTCAAAATGAATCGAAAGCAGCAATCTAAAAAGTGTAATGTAAAGCAAAAATACATGACACTTTTTCAAAAGAGAAGACATTTACATCTTAATTACCTTGCTGCAAATTTAAGGATATACATATTTATTAATTGATTTACAAATAGTGTATATCTATTATTAGTGCATTACATTAAAAAATTAGGATAATTTTGAGAAGTTATTAAGTTATTATTTTTTTTAACTATTCACTGGGTTTTAATGTAAAAAAAAATCCGTAACGGGGTTCGGCTGTATAATGAGCAATTACGTGAATGCCATTGGGTCCTAAAGTTGCTTATGCTCTATTTCTTGGGACGTCACTCTCATTAGACTGCGATTTCATTGGGTTTTTTTTTCTTTGACAAAGTGTTGAAACAAGCCCATTACAACATATTTCTTACTCTCATGGAAATTAACCAATACATATAAACAGTAAAAAAAAAAATTAACTTAAAATTTACGTATTTACTGAATTGAAATGAAGTAACATTTGTTTATAAAATTTGTGAAATCCAATGTCGAAAATCGAGTTTCGAAATCACTATCACAAAAGCATAATCGAAATGCATAGATATAGATAAGATATGGTCTATGGATATGATTATCTCTTCTTCCTATATCTATGTCGAAATGAAAAAATGCTTTGATATGATGCCTCAAATGTGATAAAGATATCACTTTCCTTCAGAAAATTTTAAGTTTTTTCTTAATGTGTTCACATAAATCATGCACGGAATTAATAGTTTATTTCGCTCCGTTGTTTTTCCTTTCAGGAAAATAAAGGTATTTTTTTTTTGCAATTTAATGTATAGTTTGACATAAGTTGTATACAAGTTTGTTTTTGTTTATAATATTCTGCTAATAAGTATTTTTTTCAGTTAATTTCCGAAATCAAAAAAAATAATAGTTTGCAATTTATAAGATTGTGTTTTCAGTTTTATTATTTGACGTTTGTAAGCTTTGTATTTAATTTCTGAAAATTATCTTCTTACATTCATGTAACTTCATACTCCGATTGGGCTGATAGCCTTGTTGAGGATTTGAAAATTGTCCTAGCTGTCATCGTTTGTTTACAAGGCTCGCATTTTGTAAATGTCATGTATTAAGTATATTTTTTAAAATCATTAAGGAAATGCAAAATTCTTCGATATATGGCTGACAGCAAATTATATGGATTTGAAGGATAGAGAATTCACAAAAAATGAAAGCCGAAAGAAGGTTTTTTTAGTTATATTTCTTACTTTTTTTTAAATGCCTATAGAAGACTGATTGACTTGGTTCTTAAAAAACAAATTCAGCATTACTGCTGCCTTTTTTTCTACCAACAATATTAATTTTTATACAGTTTTGACTATGATGAAAATAAATTCCAAATTAGGTGGAAATAGTTTTCTTTGAAGTTGTATATTTTAGATTCAACATTATAATTTAAATTTTTAACCCTTTTTACCATATTTTTTGATAATATGTTAAAGAGATTAAGAAGTAAGATGTATTGAAATAAATATTTACTGCACCATTGCCATACATCTTCAAGCAAAAAAAAAAATGCTCATCAGGAATTTGCTCTAAAAAATATTCATAAAGTGTTAAACTTTTGATAAAGATACTAGTTGTTCCCCTATACACTACTGCCATATGATAGTTGGTACGTCTGATGTACCCCTTGTACACTTCAACCTATAAAATTCAATCCAATAAACTAACACAAATGCAATCATGGTTAAGCTTTTTCGTTAACAAACTATTTTCCAAATATTCTGAATTACTTTATTGGCTAATGAAATTATTTAGTCACCAAAGAGAAGGCAAGATCTCGATCATTCAAAAACTTCTTTTTGAATTCGAACAAAAAAGCAGTTAAAATTTTTCTGTTTAAGCCTGAGAGTGATAAAGAGGCGATAAGAGACTGATAAGAGTAAACATGATAAAGAGGCGGAAATTAAAATCTTGTGCGATAAGTTTTGCACTTGAATTAGGTTCACGTTATCCAATCCTAATGCCAAGTTTTTGTTTTGTTTTTAGCCTTTATTTTGGTTTAAAATTCAAGTATTATGGAATTTTTTTTAAAGTTATAAATATAAACTAATAAATTCATCAACTTGCCCGAGTTCTTACCAGTTGGGATTTAGCACAGTTTCATAACTTCAGAATCAATTAAAGAGAAGTGGAAGAATGTGATAAGGGTGACAAATAGGTAAAAATGAGAACATTAGCTTTAAAATTTTTAGTTTGTTTTAAAATCCGTTAAAAACAGTACTTGCAAACGGTTAAAAGTATACTTAATTTTAAGTTTATAAAAACAGGGAAACTTGTTATCGTTAAAGGATGGAATAATATGTTCATTAACACAAATTTCTCATTTTTTTCAAAAGTGTCCCTTGGCATGTTTTCCATTAACCCTTTCAGTCCCAAAAATTTACTGCACTACAGAAACATCTGATATTCACAAAATAAGCTTTATTTTAGGTCAAATATAAGACTTCCATAAGAAAAAAAAAATCATTTAATTTTTTTATATGATTTTTGAAATAATGCCAAAATTTTTAACTGTGGAAAACAACAAAATAAAAATATATATATATTACCTAAAAACCCTTCGAGTTACATATTTCAAGGTATCTGACCATATTATTAAAAAAAAATTATAATAATTTTAACCGAAATAGTTTAAATTGTGTTTTAAATATGAGAAACTGAAGTGAACTTTTCAAAAATCAGGTGAAACGCTTGTTAGCTATTTTCTGAATAAAAAAATAGTAGTTCTGATTTCTATTGAGATTAATGTAAAATATTGTCGAATAGAACAGAGTGTGAAGAATCGAATAATGCGTGTTTGGATGTCATAACGGGGCATAAACATTTAGAAAAAAAATATTGAAAGTGATGATGCCAAATGGCATCACTGGGACTGAAAGGGTTAAGCTATTCAATTTATCTCCGTTGAGCTCTTCTATTAACCATTCCATCCCCATTTCCTTCTTGCTTCTTCCACAGACCTCAGTTTTCAAAGCATCTTTTATTCTAATTTCTTGCTTGTATTCTGAAGTTGTATGATAGTCAATCGTTACTTAAGTATGAACTCCACATTTGTGCCGAGTTACGAGTCAAACAGATGTCTACACGAAAACCGAGCTTAAGTTTGCAGCAGAGAAATGTACTAGGCGGAGGAATTTGCGTAAACAACGCTGCTGGCGCCGAAATTTCGACTGCTTCTATTGGCTGCTCCTCTGACCCTGATATTCGTGCGCCCTGTTACGTCAAAAGCGAAGGAAAAAATAATTAAAATAACACTCTAACTGAAGCTAAACTAATAAAAATAATAGATTTATGTCTTGAAATAACAAATAAATTTGTTTATTGAATGTGAAATACCTTTTTGTATTCAATTCTCGCACTCAAAAATGAGTACTATTTACCCTTTTTCTCGTAGAACATTTGTATACTGCAAACTTAAGGTCGGTTTAGGTGTAGTTTAGGAGTCTATAAGAAACAAACACACACAAAACTTCATTTTTATTATTTTAGATTTCAAAAATTTCATAAATAGTGCATAGTATAGCAGCTACTTTGTTGCATCAACAAGAATAACTAAGTATTTATCCCTAGTTATACAATAATCGTTTTAATACATAAGTTATTTAGAATGTCCCAAACAAAGTTGCATGTACATTTTGGCTTTATTCAGCCTGAGTTGAAAAATTTATTTTTAATAAATGCATTTTATTTTTCAGGTTTCAAGGCACTTTTCTCTGAGTTGTACAAAACATGCTCAGTTTTTTGAAAATTCGACAGACGCCATTCACGACATAACAGATGAAGCTAAACTCCTTGTGGGAGGTAATGATAACTCATAACAGTCAAATCAGAATAATATATTTTAGCAGATACATGGCATTTACTTTTTGGTTCTTATGGAAAAATTAAATATAATTGTCTTATGTTATTTTCCTTTAAAGAAATTATATATAATGATATATGGTTAATCAGCATTCAAAAAAATTTTCATATGCAATTTATCACCATTGGAAAAGTTCAAGTAATGTATCTTTTAAAAAGTCTTGCAAAACCAGCCATTCTATAACATGAACTATCTCTAAAGCTATATATTGATTTTGATACATTATTTATACTGCTTGTCTTTTTGTTCCTAATTCTTCACTTTTGGTTTAAAATTATTTAGGTTTTGGATTATGTGGAATACCAGAAAATCTTATTTCAGCATTAGTTCAAAAAGGGCTTAAAAATCTAACAGTTGTGAGTAACAATGCCGGAGTTGATAATTTTGGATTAGGATTGTTGCTTCAGAACAGACAGGTATCTCCCATTTCTTTTATTTGTTTCATTGAAAATTATTGTGTTAATAAAATTATATATTAACATATAGCTTAAATAGCAATATAGATTAGATAAACATATGGCTTAAATAAAATACCTGGCTTTGCTCGTGGATACCCTTAATAATGGGGACTTGTATGTTATGCCAATTGATCCCCCTCTCTCTTCACTGGTTGCACTCTATCTCAATATTATAAGCCCTATCTTTGCTGATATCAGCATAGGTACAAACTTTAAAAAATCTTGGGAGTTTAGTAGGGGAGCTTTTTAGCCCACATTTGTTCTTTTTAATTCGAAGGAATTAAAAAAATCCTATTTTGATATTGTACTTAGAAGTTTTGTGATGATTTGTTACTAATAAATATTAAAAATACCAGGTTTTTACAGATATTTTATGTTGATGTTTATTCAAGAATAAAAAGCTTACATGTCATTTAAGGTATTTCAGCATTTCTTGGAGCAGATGCTAAGGCAATTTTACCTAATTATTCTTCCAACTCCAAATAAATTAAGACAATAAATAATTTACGAAAGCAAATTAATGAAAATAGTTGATTCTGGCTTTTTAAATTTCAACTTTAGGCTTTGTTTAGCATTTTAATCAGGCATTGTAGCTTGCCTATGACAACTAGAATGGCAAAGTTAATTTCTGCAGCTTATTTGTTTATGTCATTAAAAAATTGATTGTAAATTGGCCATTAAAAAAATCATGTTCTTTATAAAGAAAACAAGGCACAGTGAAAAACTTGGCTCGCGTTTCGTCTTCCTGGGTCCAATTTAGTTTGAGTTTTGATTAAAAAAAAACATACACACACTTCTTTTATGATTCCTTCAGTAAAAATGGAAGAAGCTCCTAAAATTCGAAACTTGTACCTACAACAGTTTTGGCTGGGCGTTGATACGTAAGTCAGTCAGGACTTCTCACTTTATAAATAATTATTTTGCATATAGACTGTTTATAATAATTCACACACTAATGTAAGTATGTCTGGATAATAGTCATTAATCATTTCAAATGCAGCAATAAAAAAAAATCATCCTGCTATGAGTAAAAGTTAAGTTCATTTACATTTGAAAACTGAACTATTATTGAATTCCTAATTTGAAGCACATGTTCTTTTTGATATCTTACATTTTTTTATTGCACTCTATTGATTTTAGAACGTATTTCTTATTTTAATTATGCACTTTTTCTTTAAAGATAAAACGAATGATTGCTACGTATGTGGGTGAAAATGCAGAATTTGAACGTCAGTACTTATCCGGTGAGCTTGAATTGGAATTTGTTCCTCAGGTACGAATATATTTTGTGGTAAATTTAGGATTTTATCCTTTAAAAATAGATTCTAATTTTAAAATAATATATGGAGCTTCTTTTTCAAAAATATGTTGTTTATTGATTCATTTTGGTTATTTGAAGCATCTGTTCTGTGCCAAAGTTGCCATATTTCAGTGATTTTCTGTTAAAAAATCAACTGTAATATAATGTTTGTTTTGGAAAAAAGAAATCTCTGCTTGTGTATATATTTTCCTGAAATGTATTTATAAACTTTATGGTGTTGGATATTCAATATCTGTTTCATTGAGGTATCTTCTTTTTCTTTTCAGGGTACCTTGGCCGAAAAAATCCGGGCCGGTGGTGCAGGTATCCCAGCATTCTTCACTCCTTCTGCATATGGCACTTTGGTGGAAGAAGGAGGAGCTCCCGTCAAATATTCCCCAGATGGAAAGATAGCACTGGCTAGCGAATCAAAAGAGGTACCGTTAAAGGGAACAGTGTTTGAAATTCACAGTTGCTAGTCACAAAATGTGACCAGTTTGTTCGAGTTTGAGACAACAAAATAAGTTGAGTCACAGTTATCGTGACTACGTTTTTTCAAACACTGAATGCCAAAGGTTCAGATTACATTAGTAAATTTGAAAGAAAAATTTTAGGAAAATATATGGAGCAAAGCAGGAAAATTGGGTCGATCAGAGAAGAACGAACAGTGAACTTAACCAACTTATAATAGAACAAGAATGTTGTAAGATTCATTGAATCACAAAGCTTGAACATATACAGTATAGTTGTGGAGACAAAATTAATCTCTCCAAAAAAATTGGAGATATTAATTAGCAAGTGACTTAATGGCGCAAGAAGAAGGAGACCAAGAGAGATTTGGATTAAAAACATAAAAAAAAAGACTTCCCAAAGAAAGACTAGAAACTGGAAACGTTTGGCTTTAAAGCGGGCCAGGTGGAGAGCTGTTGTGACGGAGGTCTTGCATAAAACTTGTCTACTACAATCTTTTTTTTTTTTTTTTAGAAGTCCTCTTAACTAAATCAGAAGCCTTAAATCCTTCCTTATGTTAAATCAAAATAGTAAATGTGCCTACAATAATTTGAAACTATTAAAAATAATTATGTCAGCTAAATTTTAGTTTTTCTATACTGTGAAAATTTTATACTTTTTGTTTTTCTTTATTAAAAATTGGTTCATTTTTAACTTAGTTCATTTAAAAACAGTCTTCAACTTTACCTAAACAGTTTTTAATTATATGTTTATTAAATCCCATTACAGGTTAGACACTTTAATGGACAGCCATACATTCTAGAAGAAGCAATAACAGGTGATTTTGCTTTGATCAAGGCATGGAAAGCTGACAAATTTGGAAATCTGATATTTAGGTTAATATTTCATTCAACATTAACTTATATTTAAAGAAAAGAGGCTGTCTTAATAATACTTGAATTGAAATATTCAATAATCTTTTATATGTATTTTCAAAAACCTTTTTTTGGCTTACAAATAAATTTAATAATATTTTAGTTAGGAAATCCAAATCTTAAGTGTTAACAGGGTTTATATTAATTATACTTTGTTCTTGATGTGTCATTAAAAACTTGAAATTAACTATTCATTTCATTATTATCGTAAAAGGTCCAGATTTCTAAATTGCCTTATTTCAGGTTAACTCTAAAAAAAACCGTTTGTAATTTTGTTATTAAAATAATATTTCAGAAAGATTCAAATGATTAATTCTATGAATTTTTAAAGTATTTTGGTTTTTTCTCTAAATTATATTTTTTAATATTCTGGCAATAGGACAATATTCTAAAACATAAATATCTTTCTTATAGAAAATCAACGCAGAATTTCAATGTGCCCATGTGTAAAGCAGCCAAAATTACAATTGCAGAAGTTAGTATCATGTAGCTTTGTAAATAAGTTCCTTTTAAAGAAGTTTAAACTCCAGCTTTGATTTCAATATTTACTAAATAAAGAAATATGTATACGATGCTATGATAACTAACTTTATTATTTTTTTTAAATATAATTTTTTTAAACAGGGATTGTAAAGTTGCTTTTAAAAAGTAACTCTGCTACAATTACTTACTTAATGAAGTAACTCTCTTACAGTTCTTGTTTCTTATACAACTCTTTTTTTCGGTACACAACGGTAATTATGAGGCTTATAATGTGATACTTGGAAAGGTAAACATACAAGTAGAAACATTTGTACATTAGAAATTTTGGCTGAAATCTGCTGTCACGACGTTAGCAGCCAAAGTGGAAATTCTATTTTGCTTTTTCCCTCCCTAGAAAAGCTCGTATTTCGTGAATGCGAAATGTTCCCTTTTTTTAAGAATTGAATTTCCAAATTGGCATCCAACAGCCTTTAGAAAGTAACGAAATATTTCGTTACTTCATTACCACTAAAAGTAACTTAGTTGCAGTTACTTTATGTAAAATTTAACAGTGTTAATCAACGTTACCTGAAACAAGTAAATGTTACAAGCAGCGCCTTACTCCAATCCTTAGTTCTTAATGTAGCATATTTGCTACATTTTAAATGCACGCTTTTCTTTTATAAATTTAGTCGTTAATACAAATTGTTCATCAATATAAACTATGTTTATATATCAAACATTAATTTTGCAGGTGGAAGAAATTGTAGAGATTGGTGAAATTCCCCCTGAACAGGTTCATGTACCCAGTATTTATATCCATAGAGTTTTTGTTGGTGAAAAGTTTGAAAAAAGAATTGAAGTATGTTTCATTTATACCTTAATTATTGTGCTATATTTTTACTATATAGTCTTTCTTAAACATTTTGACATAAAAAAAAACATTGTAAAGCATAAAATATCACTTAAAAAGTGTTTGTGAAAATAAGGTTATCCATCCCTAATAACAGACAAAATGTTTGACCATTATTATTATTATGCTTTTTAGAGCACTGTTCTCTAAATATATTTTTAGGAGAGAGGAAAAAGGATGCATTGCAATGTTAGATGTTTATATGGACAGTTCGTCACTTAAGTTCCCACTTGTGCTATCTAACTTTGCAAAACAGTTGAAATTTACTGAACGGTAACCCTTGGCGAACTTTCCAAAAGTCGGCCGAAAACCCAACCAAAATGATAGGATTAGGTTAGGATGGGTTTGAATTATCGTCGCATTAGAGCTACACGAGGGAGAACCGAAAAACGTGTTTGTTCATTTAACACCGGCGGCTGTTGTGAAAACATCATGGTTGCGAAGTCAAAGAATTCGAATCATCAGTCGAAGGCGGACGGTTGCCAAAAAAATTATTTATCGCCAAATCCAAAAAAATCACGCCAAGGGTTACCGTTCAGTAAATCTAATCCTTTCACAACAATTAGATAGCACATGTGGGAATTTAAGTTACGAGTTACTTCCATCATCCTCAATTAGTTAGTCTCAATATATAACTATGCAATCCGGGGCTGGGAAGGCGAGTCGGTTAGGCGTTCGCCTTGCATGTGAAAGTCCTAGGTTCATGCATCGCCAAAATAACTGCTGACCTATAAACGGCCCATACAAACAAAAATGTCTGACGAACAATACCCCTATAGAGGGAGTGCAGGTTAAATATGCTTCGATGTCCCAAAGCTGTATATGATGTCGTCCTTAATGGTTGGGTGAATACTAAGGCTTGTCACTTGACTGTGGTTCTAAATTATTGCGCCCGTCAAAAAATAGCTGTTGTGTAGCTCTAGTGTGGCGATAGTACGAATTAACCTAACTAAGCATACAATCCTATACTATTTCCAGCTAAGTGTTTAACTCAAACTTTTTCTCCTATTTTTAGAGACTAAAACTTCGTAAAAATGGAGGTTCCTATGGCGCCAAGACACCAGCTGAAAAAGTTAGGGAAAAGATTATCAGAAGAGCTGCCCTTGAATTCCAAGATGGAATGTATGGTATCCTTAATCTTCTTTTATATTGTATTGCACAATCAAACCTTAAACAGTCTTATTAAAAAATGTTTGATGGCACATATTGAATTAGGGTACCTTTAGATTCATAGAAAGTGGTCTTTTACTCCCTTTAATTAACAAACTTTTATATAAAAAAATAAACAGATTTGTTCATCTAGAATATCTTAATCTCTTACCATTTAGTTTATTTTACTTGTGTAAATTTAAATTTGCACAAATAAATTTGCATAATAAATTGCTAGTTAACCTTTTTTTCTCCAATTTTTATGTCTTCAAAGGCTATTGTAAATATACTTGTTTCATAAATAAGTTTGTTTAAAATTATGTTGTTTAATAAAACAAACTTGTGTTTGGTTTTGGAATTAATTGGTTTAAATTAATTTTCATATTACTTTTGGTTTAAATTAATTTTCATCTTGCATGTAATGCAAAATTGTTTTTTTTATCAATGCAGATTTTTACTTCATGGCTGCTCACACTGATTTTTTTCAAATTAGCATAATATTATCTATAGTTTTTAAAACCGTAGTTACATACTTCTGGCATTTGCTTCGAGCAGCCATTTCAGCGTGGCCTTGATTATCTCAAGGTAGCAATTTAACATGCAGATACTCTAAGCTTCCGCTGACACCAAACCAAACGAGATGGGTTCGTGACCTTGAAAGCCAGTTTCAGCGGAAGCTTAGAGTATCTGCTTGTTAAATTGTTACCTTGAGATAATCAAGGCCACGCTGAAGTGGCTGCTCGAAGCAAATGCTCGAAGTATGTAACTGCGGTGTAAGATAAATTGCTTTTTAAGGCAAATATTTATTTAAAAAAAATACTATCTTAATCTCATATTTTTATTGTGTCAAGCAAACCTTAGCTTAGTTTAGTTAACCTTGGTATTGGAATACCGTTGTTAGCCAGCAACTACATTCCTCCTGATATGACAGTTCATCTACATTCTGAAAATGGAGTTTTAGGTTTGGTATGTACTATTTTTTTCATAGTCTTAAATGTAAGATAATAGTTAGAACTTATGCTTTAGCCAGGGACTCTTTTTTTTAAAGCCCTTGGTATGCTGAATCTTTTTTAAAAATGAACAATTTTCTTAATTTAATACCAGTGTTAAGATAGAATCTGCTTTATTTTTGCTTTCAATTTGCTTACTTTGAAATGTAAGGTATTTGAAAGTATTGGAATGGAGTTGGAAAATCCAATGAGGAGATTTCATGTTTTTTACATGTTTTGGAGGGTGCTGTTTCTAAAAAATCTTTTTTTAATCATTGGTCAGTTTGTCTATCCCCTAAACCATTCTGCAGCTTGAACTAAAAAAAGCTATGGACATCAGATTTGGTACTCAAGTTCCTAGTACCTGTTGAACGTTATAGTAAGGTTTTCAAGAAAATTGACATTGTGCATGCAACTGCCATAGAAATGTTTTGGTTTTAATAGTATGGCTGAAAAACGAAAGTGATACAGACTTCAAATTTGGCATATCTATTCATAATACTTTTTGGAAGTCATCCCTTGTTCTACTAGCATTATTTATCTGGCATTTAAGTTTTATTTGGATTATCCAGATGTTAATTGATTTATAATATGTAGGCATAATAATTATTAATTATTTTTTGATAAATTTTACTTTTCAGGGTCCCTACCCACTTGAGAACGAATATGATGCTGACATGGTAAATGCTGGCAAAGAAACTATAACTGTTCTCCCAGGTGCTTCAGTCTTTCCCAGTGATGAATCTTTTGCAATTGTTCGAGGGTGTGTACCATCTTTTTTTTTTAAATTCTAAAACATTGCTGAACTGCTAAAACTATTAACAGTGATAACACTCCAAAGGATAAGCAAAGGTTAAATGTATAACCTTTGCTTCTGTTTTAATGCTAATGTTTTCACTTCTTGGGATTAAATTAAAATATTCAACACATTTAAATTATTTATTATTGTTTGTTTTAGAATTATATTTTCGTAGTTATTTTTTTTTCAAACGACTTTTCATTACTTATAATTCTAAAAATTCAATAGAATTTATAAATAAAAAAAATATGTGTGTGGCATAAAAGATTTTTTTCTTCCTCGACTGGATTTTAAATAAGTATCCTTTTGAAAGGCTACCAATTCGCTGCATTGCAAACTACAGCTTCAGTTCTGTTTTTAATAATTTCAATGCTTAGTAGTGTGTTTTTTAAAGAGTGTATCCAGTATTGTAAAAATATTAAACTTATTTTCAATGTTTAACAATTGCAAACTTTTTTCTTAGGCATTTTTTTTTATAATGATCAACACTTATCTTTATGATGATGATTTAGTCTTTAACTTTGCTGTATTTTGTAATTACAAAAGTGTGAATGAAAATTCTATTTTTTAAAATTTTTTCCAGGGGTCACTTAAATTTAACCATGTTAGGAGGCATGCAAGTTTCTCGGTTTGGGGACTTGGCTAACTGGATGATACCAGTAAGTATAATGTACATTGATTGTCTGCTTTAGCTGTTATGTAGGCTTTATAATATAAAAAGTGATAGTTGTTATACTTGCTTTCATAATGTATCCTCCATTTGCGAAGTTCTTTAAATGTGTGGATATTTAACCCTGTATGCAAATGAAGTTATTAATAATTGAATTACTAATTGTATACATGTATTATTAGTACATTATTAAATTAGAATAATTTTTAGATGTTATTTAAAAAAAACTGTTCATTGATTCAATTAAAAAATATTCCTGACGGGTAATATGAAATTCGGTTAAAACAAACTGTTTCTGTGCTCCCTTTTAGTTAAAGTCGATTGTAATAAATCTTTCGTTCCAGGGCAAACTAGCCAAAGGCATGGGTGGAGCTATGGATCTAGTCTCAAGTGGTGGCAGCGGGACCAGAGTTATTGTGACCATGGAACACACGGCCAAAGGAAACACCCCAAAAATCTTGGAAAGTTGCACACTGCCTCTCACTGGAAAGAAGTGTGTTGATAGGATTATTACAGAAAAGGTACGACTGGAATTTTATTGAAAAATAAGACATGTGCTTTGTGGGTTATTTTGAATCTGATGTTTATAGTATTTATAGAGTTGATGTCATTCTCATAGTTGTTGAAACTTCCCAAAATTTGATGTCTTTAAATTTTACTTGGTCAATTTTTTATTTATCATGTTAAGGGAAAGTTTTACGATGGAATTTGCATAGTTGCAAATCATGCATTGCTAAAAAATACTTAAAAAAAAGGAAAATTGAATGTAGCTGTGTGCCCTTGAATTAATATTTCATATATAATCCACTTAAAAACAAAGTGAAACCTTTTATAAACAGTTTAAATTGCAAGAAAGACTCGTCCCATGGGCATATTTCAAATCTTAAGTGGCGACAGAAATGCGGAGTGAACATGCATTTTTTTCTTGATCGTCGATAGTTAAATCCATTTCAGATGGGTATATAACATCAATCAGAGCACTGATAGAAGGAAGTACAGGAATGAAAGCTGGAAGGAATCGGAAACATACCAAGCGCTCGGTGCACAGAAGAGTCATGTGTTGGCAAAAAAAAGCTTGTTTTTCAGAAAAATTGTCTGAAGTTTATTTCTTCTATGGCATGTCATTATAGATAATAAAAGAATCAGTTAACTGCATTCCAACTACTCTACCAATAATCAATTTAGATTTTTTTTAATTGCTATATATTAAATTAATAATACTTAACCATTTTTAACTCGTCACTACATACGTTATCACTTTAAAATTGATAAGACTTTGCTGGTGGGGGCAAGTTCGCCAAGCACTGCGACCTCAAGTCTATTGTACTCGACCCCAGAAATGACACATTCACAAGATACACACATAGAAAGAGACGACACAAACACATCGACAAATAACAAAATTTATTGACAGACACAAGCATCCATGTATTCTAGGGATTAGAACCCGAGCCCTTTAGCTCCGAAGGCTAGCTCCTTAAGGTAGGCGAATACCCCAAATTCTAAAATTTTTACGATTATTTTAATCTTTTCCAAATTTTTCATGGTGATTTCAAATATAATGAACAATGCTATTTAGGTATTTTTTGTATTTACGTATAATTGTTTTATTTTAAACAGTGTTTTTTTAACTAAGAACAGAGGTTTACGCTAACAAATCTACTGCATTGAATTTTCCTCCTACAAATATTAATTATGTGTTAAGTTTTTCGTTTTGAACTGATACATGCAATGACCCTCTAGAGTTACATGCAAATTACAGGAAAAGAAGTTATTAAGAAAAATGTTATGAATTAACTAAAAAAAATTTTTTTGATTAACTTACATTTGGACATTTTTTTAAAAAAAACTATATTTATACCAGATGTTCGAGGCTTATAGCACATATTGAAATAGCATCTATAAAAAATTTCAGATAACTTAATGTAAAACTTTACTTGAAAACTTTTTATACTAGAAGTGTCAGCGTAAACCCCTTTTTTTAATTGAAAAACACTTTTTAAAATAAATCAATTATATTTAAATAAAAAAAATGCCTAAATAGCATTGTTCATTATGTTTGAAATCACTATGCCAAAGTTGGAAAAGATTAAAGTAATAGTGAAAATTTTAGAATTTTGAGTATTCGTCTACCTTACCGTTGTGCTACCGGGGCAGCAACATTGTTATGTCACTTTTCTTGATATTTGCTACCACTTTCATGCTTTAGTTATACTGAATGAATAAGAATTGTCATTTATCTATTTCTTTTCTATAGGGTGTGTTTGACGTAGACAAAGAAACAGGCTTAACTTTAGTTGAAATAGCTGATGGTGTAACTGTTGAAGACATTTTAACTTCAACCGAGTGTCAGTTTGAGGTGAGAATTTAAATTATTATTAAATTGTAATTAAAAGGAATTTTCACATTTATTTTGCAACAATGTTGTTTTCAATAAAATAAAGGAAATTAAGTTATATTTGTGATCAAAAAACCCATTGTATAATATAAGTGTTTTATTTGTTAAATTAGACCTTTTCGATTTAAAAAAAATTAGAATGCGAAACTCTAATTAAAATATTGGTTAAACATATAGTTTAAAATCTTGCCTTTTACTTCTGATTTTTAAAATTGTTTCGATCAATAACACATTTTATCTTCCATGTATATTTATTCTGTAGAAACTGTAAAAATAAGATTGGACATAGCCCTTAAAAAAAAATCATATTTTCAATATTCTAAATCCAAAATTATGCTTGCTTACTTCTTCCTTGTTGCACTAGTTTTTTTTATTGCTTTATGGACTGAATTTCTATTCTGATTTTTTCTAATTTATATTTCAGGTGTCTCCAGATTTGAAAACTATGGGCCAAATCTAAAGATTGCATGGGTTTTCCAATTGCTTTATGGAAACTACATATTTTAAAATCTTGCATTTAAAACTTGTATATAGCTATACATTTTTTACAATACGATTCAAGTTTTATATTTAAAAATATGATGTAAATATTTTAACTTATTGTACTTAATCATGCATAGTATGCAATTGGTGCTTCAAATATTTTAAAAGCTAGTTTACATTATTTTCATATTTAATATGACTGTTTGCTGCATTGAACAAGAAACTGGGAAAAGGTTAAATGAGCTTAGTTGGGTTTCAAACTAGTTGTTCAAATGTTGTTTGTTGTGTAAAGTGTTGTAGTTGTGCAAATCGTTCCTGTTAAATTATTAGTATTCACTTTATTGTTTGAAAAAGTAATCATAATAAATTATTTATAGCATTAAAATTTGTGTCTTATCTTTCACACTTCTGTACATTTTACTTGAATATTATATAAGGAAAGAACACTTTGATGAATTGCATAACTTGGTACTATGTTTGTCTTCTCCTTTATCCATGCAAATACATTTTTTTACGTCTGTATTTTAGCGCATAGAGGCCAATTTCTAAAAGGATTAGTTTATTTTATACACTGCTCAAAACAATATGGGAAGCACTTTCCATACTCTTATTAACTCTTTCAGTACCAACTTTTTTTTTTTTATTTTAAAAATCCAAAATTTGTGAAATAGATTCATTATGCATCTAGAATGATATGGTAAAAAAAACGGGGAAATCTTGATTTTTTCAAAACTAAATTTTAAGGGGAAAAATTGAAATGATAACTTTTGAATGCATTTTAACAATTTTTTCAAAACTATTTCTTAAAAAAGTTAAAATCAATTTTTAAACATCTAAAAATGCAAGTGTGAAGAATTTAAGGTCAATTTAATTCCAAAAAGTTTTTAAGAGTGAATTTTATTCTATCATATTTTTCATATTTTCATTTAATTAAAACAAACATTACTTAATTCTTCAAAAGATATGATTCTTCCATCTAACGATAAATGTGATCTCAACTTAGTTAGGAAAAAAAAATAGCAAGCTGATCATTCCAAAGGGAATCGGTGGCGAAAATGTTTAAACCATGCATTCCCCTAATTCTTTGGGGCAGTGTAGCTTGTATACTGAATTTTCTTGTGTAGTTAAAAGGGGCTGAATAGCTCAGTCGCTAAGGTTTTGCCTTGCATGGGAAAGGCCCCATGTTCCGGTTCAGGCAATCACAATTCTGACAAAAAATACCCCCAGTGTGGAGGGATTGCAGGTTAAAATATGCTTCAAAACCCTGATGTTGCTTACATTTAATTTGATGATATACATATATTGCCGCAAGCTTAGCGGCCCTATCTTTTAAGTAAGTTTTGAAATTGACTTATTGTGGATCAATTAATCAAAATTGCGACTAAGTTTAATTGCTAGTTAATGATCTAGACTTTAAAAAACGTCTAAAGTTCTAAGATAAGAAAATTTGCATATTACTAATGTTCTCCAAAAATTCTAATTTTTTAAACTATCAATCATTATATCATGTATTAATATCATGGTTTAAAAATGGGTTGCTTTATTAAAATCATTCATTTTACGGGGTCTAGTACCTTCCCCAACTTTTTTTATTAATGAACATATACTATTCAGATTTTTTGCACTGGTGCATCTTGCATTAATAAAACCTATTAGCAAAAAAAAAAAATGACTCAGGATTTTTAAAAAATAAAGTCTTTGTTCAATTTTTTAACAATTTTCAAATCCCTACTCCTTAATTATTTTTCGACTTTTTATCACCAAATATTTTATATGAGTTCCATAGTAATACCTTGACAAAACTATGCACCCAAGTTTTAATCAAGATTCAACTTTTTTAAAAAAAATATCCTTATACATTTTTATCAAAAATTTCAATAAAAAAAGTGGAACTAACTTTGAAATTCTTTTTAAAAAATACTGACAACATAAATGAAAAGTTTTAATACATAGTTTTGTTTATTATACTTTTAGGATGCTATAGAAATTTACAGAAACTTTTTATGCATAATATTAAGAGTAGTATTTTTCGCTATCCAAAAATTTATAAAACACGAACAGAGATACAAGCATTTAAAGTAAGTGTTTTGTGGTAGGATTCTAAAGAGTGAGCCTTATTCAAAAATTAATAACTCAAAAACTAATGCATAAAATTTTAAGTGGTTTTTTTTTTGCAAAATGTTAAGAAAAGTTCAAATAATATTAAATAATAAAAATTTGAATTTTTCATGATTTTTGGGTACTAGACCCCCTTAAGGAAATGGGTACTTAGTGTTTATTATCTCCTAAAGTCGTGGTACTGTATTCTTAAAATAACTCCTCAAACTCCCGAATTTCATTATTTAAAAATAGAGCATAAACTCAAGCAACTGATTGGAATATGTGATATTTCTCTTCCTGCGTCCTAGTATATTTTTAAATAACTTTGGTCTTATTATTCAAATGTGAAAACATTTCAAGAAAAACAAAAAAAAAAGATTTTTAAATGTTTTAATAGATGTTTATACAACTTACATATACTTCCGTAATAATGCAAAAGAACTATATAAAAAAACATCAAGTGAAGTAATAAGATAGGTGACAAAATACAATACACGTTCAGCCAAATGTTTGACCGTTGAAACTTAAATCACACTTTCTGGTTTACAAACTACAAATTAATCTAATGCTTCAATTGTACAATTCTAATGTTTTTATGTACATTAATATGTCTATTTACATAGGATGAAGTATTTACAAATGCCGAAGAAAGTAAGAAAGTATTCATTTTGCTTAATTCCTTGCACTTAACATATAATAAAAAATATAAGATAGTGACAGAATAACTGAACTATGTCCAAAACTATTAAAAGATTCTAAATTTTGACACTTCAGGGAAAAAAAACACTCACAATTTAAAATTATAACCAAAGTATAATTGTAATTCAGGTAAGTAATACAATTTCAGAAACTGTAAATCTTATCTATACAAAAGATTCTATACTTCTCAGTAAGTTCCGATATATATATTTTTATAAATCATTTTTAGTCATAATTTGTTTGCCTCCCTGAGAGAGAAAAAATATACTAGAATAACGACTAGAGTTATTGTTTGGTTTAGTTGTCTTGTTTTAACCACAAAGTATTTCAAGTTTCATGTTAACAGCATACATAATGCAGTATTGAACTACTTTATTAAAAAATTAAATGACATTTTTTTTTACAAATTAATTGGTCTAAAATTAAATTTTAGAACATTGTCCAGTAAACAAAATAAATATATCAAACAACCTAGCACACATAATTATGTTTCATAATACTTTCTAACTTTGTTTTTATACAGACATGTGCAAACAGTTGTATAAAAGTACGATTATGATTACATTAAAACCTACTCTAAAAAATGAATTTATTTACAAGTTAGTCAAATGATAAATTTTATAGTTCAATGTTATGTAACAAAAAATTTGTACAAATGTTATCAACATGAATGTCATTTTACGGAAAGATTTTTATAAATTAAAAATACATGTTTGTATTTTAGAATGCATATCTACAAAACCTTATTTCTTTTTAACCTCAACTTTTGGTTGACAGTTTTGTACTTAATCTCAAACCTTTTTAGTGTTTTTTAATCATGCTATTTCAAAAGAGAAATTTAAAAACATATTAAAAAAATTAATCTAAATTTCTTCATTCCAAAGTCGAGATAATTTTATAACCACAGAAATTACATACACAAATATAAAATATACACAAGTAATATGTTTTCTGTATTTTGTCTGCAGAGTATTTTAATCACGATGCTTTACATGTGTGCATGCTTAAATGTGTTTAAAAACACCACCGAAAGCTATACACTTGAAAATAACAAATTAAAAGACTAGTCCAAGACACACAATTATGCAGAGTTTACACAATAAAATTTTGAAACAAACAAAAAAGGATATGCAGTGAAAAATCCTCTTGAATATACAGATATTTAGCTTAGTTATTGAAATGGATCAAAATAATTGCACTTTGCTACTTTATGCATGTAATCTCTTTAAATTAAATGAGTTGATCCTTAAAATTACATTTTTCTCTACTCTTCCCATCTTTTTTTAAACTCCAAGTGGGCTAGAAACCATAAAAAAAAAATCAAACAGAGGATTATTCACTGCATCCAGGTACAAACCAACATTCAAATTACAATCACTGTACAGGTCCCCCACTCTCTACAAAATCCTCAAAGGGTCAACACGAGCTGCTCTTAAATCGAGCATCGCCGTTTTCAATGACCGCTAGTTTTGCGGGGGAGTTAGGGGTGGAGGAGACTAGCCCATTGCGCCCCTGTAATTGGTAGCGCTCTTTGAGTTGTGCCAGGGCTGCTAAGAGGCGTGTGTTGGCTGCGTCGAGTGTCTGGATTTTTCGCTCCTGGGCGTCGATGACCTTCTGCTTCGCGAAGATGACACCCTGCATTTCTTGTTGCTCCCGTCGTAGTTCCTCCTCGACAGTGATGAGCCTGTAAAATGGTTTAAGTTATTGAAGTTGCTAACATTTTAACTTATTAAGTATAGTAGATGTCTTACTGAGAATTCATAACTGCAATTAGTATCAGATTAAAATATACAATTTATGTGAGTTAACAAAAACTTAAAGTTAATTTGAACTTAGTCACCAGCATGTAGTAGGTAGTACTGACAAAAAAAAAAAGAGTAATAAATAATAATTTTGGTTTGGTTGTCCATAATGAATTCCTGACAAAACTAAAGTGGTTGGAAAACTCACAGGCTGCTTAGAACTGAGCGTTTTAGAGGCATGGAGATTCATCCAGACAAACAAGAAGTATGTTCTTTTTAAAACTTCCCCGAAGCCTAGCTTATGCCCAACCACATTTGGGAATGCCCAGCTGTTGCAGTGAGTCTCTTCTGAAGATCGGCCGAGAGACTCACTGTGCAAGATCCTATACAGCAGGGATGCACCGATACTGGCAGAGACTGTTATCAAAGCTTTTGAAACAATCTAGACCTGGGGTTCCCAACCTTTTTATACCTGCATACTACTTGACTTTTTGAGAAATTTTGCCATACCACCAAACCTAAATATTTTAATAAACATATCATATTAACTCTTCTAAAAGTGTTCAAAAAGGGGTCAAGTAACAATGTTGCTCACATCACTCATGCATACTGAAATTTTCCTGCGTACCACCAGTGGGAACCCCTGAATTAGACTCTTTACCACACTGTCCATAGACACGAGAGCAACATTCATCCTACAATGTCATGACCCAAGCAAGCAATGCCTCACCTGGTGATGATGTTCTTCATCTGCTGATCTTTCTCTTCCTGCTGTCTCCTGATCCTCTCCTCCCCTGCCTCCAACCTTCCCCTCCACTCCTCCACAACCCTCTCCTGCTCCTCCCCTTGACCTTTCAACCTCTCCTCTGCTTCTTCCAGTTTGGACTGGAGTCCACCCAACAAGGTCCGGAGTTCATCCACTTCATGCTCGTACTGAAAAAGAAGATGGTTTTGTTTAACTTAACTTGGAATGCGACCTCTAGAAGGGAGGAGCATAGGCTTTATATCCCGTTACACCACTCGCCAGACACAAGAGACACACATAGAAAGGACGAAACAAACACAAACAAATAACATTTATTGACAAACATAAAGATCCATGCCTTACCAGGATTCAAACCCGAACACAGAAGCTACAAACGATAGCTTCCTAACCGTTGTACTGCCGGGTCGGCAGATGCTTTTGTTTAGTAGATGTGGAAAATAAGAACAGAGCTGTTAACTCTCCGGATTTACAACAGGGATACCTTATTTTTAACTACTCTCTGAAATTATGTGTCATATGTAGCATACGCAGCATTTGATACGTAGCAGCTAGATTTTTGAAGAGGGAAACATTAAAAGTTTCTCTTGGCACATGGAATCCGGAGATGGAGCGGCACATGGAAAATGGTTATTACCGTTCAGTTAAATCCGGAGAGTTGACAGGTTTGTAAAATTAAGGACACACTAGAGCCACATTGGCAGGTCTGTCGGAATGATATGAAGGCCCAGTGGCCTAGTGGTAGTGCTTATTGCTGCCATGCCACAGGTTTGGGGTTCACAAATGGCACTCAGGTTCATTCAGCCTTATATCTCAAGTGGGTTGATAAAATGTGCACAAAGCATGCTTGGGAATTTAACACTGGATACAAGAGGAAGATAAATACCTAGCTCCTCAGGCACTTAGTCTTTAGAGCTGAAATGTGTACCACCAGCTTTTGCCCATTATGTGGTTGGGGACAACCGAAATAAGTTTTTTTTTTTTGGAGAATAAGAACATTTTGTAGAAAAGTTAGGTGTTCTTAAAAAACCTACTAAAATGTCAATATTAATTCAACAAAACAATTTTTTGCAATCAACAATACTAATCCAAATTTAACTTAAAGTTATAGAGATAACTAGTAAGATAATATTTTTCAATTCTTAAAAATACTTACATCTTTCGTTGTTTTCCCATTTAGGTTTTCTGGCTTATTATTTGTTATAGTTGATGCATCAACTTGCACATTTTTGTTATTATCAGGCGTATTTGTTCTGCAAGTACAAAAATAAGGCATCAGTCATCAAAAGACATCATATAAAAAAATTTATGCCAAAATTGGCATAAACTATAGTAGGAATAAGGAAGTATTTAATAATTTTTTACTGAATTCCCACAAATTTTTACTTACACCCTAAGCAAATTTTTTTGCATTCCCTCCTAAAATTAAGTCAATTAATAGCTCTTCTTCAAGTGAAGAAGATTCTTCTTCCCTGAAGGTAAAAATATTTATATTTATTGATTCTTCTTGCATAAGCTATATTGATGTAGCATTTCCTGAACAAATTAGGCAGGACAAATTAAGTCATACTAATAAAGTTAAATTTAACATTTTATTTGTAAGTGAAGTAAGTAATTTGTAAGTGAAGGAGTATTTGTAATTGTTGTATTCACAACGTAGCCATTAATCAGTTAACCACTTTACTATTCAGGCTCGGAAAAAAGTTGCAGTTTATACATCACCTACATACTTAAAAATGTTGTCATTATTTAATCAACTGAATCAAGAATGCTGCAACAAATTACGGACAAAAAATACTAAACTATGTCAGATAATTGGTTTTAGACTTATATATTCAGGTTTGTGTGCTTGGTCAAGTAAGACACACAAGTGGATCCCTCAAATGTTTAGAGACGGAGGCCAACTAGAGGATCCCCAGAATTGACTTGTCACCCCCATAGGTATTGATTTGGTATTTGAATTTGGAGGACTTAGTGACCACAACGGATTTAACGTGCACCAGCCAGGCGTACACTGAGGTCTTCGAAAGGCAGCAGGACTCGAACTTGCAACCTTACCAGTCCAACACCTTACCAACCAGGCAACCCCACCAACCCAGAAGATTACTAACCAAAGGATCTACGTGGGAGAATTTACAAATAAACAAATAACTCACCCTACATTCTCTTTATTCATCACACTATCCACCAGCACATTCAGATTCCTCTGTCTCCTCTTGAGATAAGACGTGGTAGCAAAGCACTGTCTGTGGTGGTGCATAGTGCGGGATGGGTGGGACAAAGCCCGAGTCGCGAGTCTGGGCGAACAGGCAATGGTGGCACTGCAGCACAAGTGGCTGCCCCCGTTGTACCTCGGGTTGGTACGGGGTGCTGTGGACTTGAATTGGGAACTGCGGCGCTCCCTGGGTGGAGTTGAGTTGCAACTGCCTGATGACGATGAGCTGGATTGGCAGTGGCAGCCTTCCACGGAGAGTGTGGAGTCGGCATTGGCTGAAATTGGGAATTTGACTGTGACTTGTGAACATTTAAAATTGAGGATTTTTTTTTTGAGAAATGAATATGTTCGAAATAAGGCAGTTAACTATGGTTAGTTCAAACAATGAGTCATAAATGTTTAGATTCAAAACTGGTAAAAATATTTTTTTAAAAAATAGATTCAAGAATTAAGGTTAATAGTTTTGGAAGTGCCAGATTATCAAACTTAGTCTCATGATAAAGTGATAGTAAATATTAGTATTGAATTTTTAAGTTAATAGTTCATTATACAAAATCAAAAATACACACTTATTATTTTATATTTTAATATTTTTTTTTATATTTACCTCCTCTAACAAACAAGTAAACTTTTGTCCCACAAGAATAAAATCTATATTTATACAAGAGTTGCCACTAATTGAAAAAACCAAGCACATTTTTATGAAGTGTATTTAATGAGAAGTTATTAGCTGGAAAATTTTGGGGTTGAGCTACCATTCAAGGCAAGGCCAAGGTTACTCCATTTGATGGTAAATAAAAATACAGTAGAGTCCCGCTTATACGAAAGGTACAGGACCGAAGCACTTTCTATTAATCGAAATTTCCATAGGAAATTTTAGATAATTGGAAACATCTACCTCACTCCTAGAAAAATGATCAGTAACCCAAGACGAAAACGAACCTGATAATGAAGATGAGCAGAGTCTAACAAGTGCAGGGTGTTTTGCACCTTGAACCTCTAAAAAAAGGGACTTAGGGACCTAAAGTTTAAAAAAAAAGGGGCCTAAGGGACCACTTTAAAAAAAATCGACAAGTGCTTAAGACATGTTGGAAATGAGACAATTGTTAATTAAGGGAAAAACCCGAGTTTTTCTTTTTAAACCAGACTACAAGAAACACAAGAAAAACAGAAGACAGTGAAGAACATTTTTAGTGTATTAAACTATTTCTTCTTACATGGTAACTTATTGTCATGCTAAAGATGAGCAACTTATATATACTAACAAGTTTTTTCAGCATGAATACAAAGTTAGGAGAAGAAACATGAATTTGCCTTAGATCTTGATGAAGCATTTCCACAATTTGCAATGGGGCTGGGGAGCCCAGTCAGTTAGGCACTTGCCTAGCATGCAAAAGGTCCCAGGTTCGGGTATCGCCAAAATAACTGCCCGTGCAGGCAAAAATATCTGAAAAATACTACCCTGTGTAAGGGAGTGCATGTTAAATATCCTTCAAAGTCCTAACGCTGCGTACGATGGTACGCCCTTAACGGTTGCGTTGGCTGTCTATTCAGGTGTCGGCTTGTCACTTAAATGTCGTTCTAAAATACGACGCCTGTCGCCAATTGCCCTCGACGATAATTCCTACCTAATCTAACAATTTGCAATACAAGTCATTAGGAGTGGACATTTTTTCAGGATTAAACTCTACGTCTAATAATCACATAATAAAAAATACTTTTGAATGTTCTTTAGCAAAATAAAAGAAGATGTACATTGTACAATAATGAGTGTCTACATTTTCAAGTAAAATTATCAATTTAATCTTTTTTGTTGTTTTTTTAAAATAAGAAGCGATATCACAAGATTTTTTTTCAATATTTTTGGCAATTGTATAAACCTTGTCTTGATGTTTCTGCTTCAGAAGAATTTAATTTTTTGACCCCATGCAGCATTCCCTAGTCACCCCTTCAAAATTCTTCCGTTTTATGGCACTCTCCAATCTCTTTGTGGCTGCGCCCAACAACTTGTCAGCTACTTTCTTTGCTTTCATTTCTTCTTTTTTTTAGATATCAGATTTGAACTTAGAGTTTTTAATTCGCTAGCTGCCTCACCTTTAGCCTTAAATTTATCGTTCTATTCTGCTTTTTGTTTTCGTTCCTTACTCTGCTTTTCAGAATCCAGATAGTTTCTGTAGCTTTGATGAGCATTTTAGGCCATCAAAAGCAATTCTTTCGTTATAAGAACAAGGAAAGGTTTACCACAAAATTTTTCAATCCCGATATAAGATTTAGCCGGGCATTTAACCCTTTCAGTCCCAGTGATGCCATTTGGCATCATCACTTTCAATATTTTTTTCAAAATTTTTATGTCCCGTTATGACATCCAAACACACATCATTCGATTCGTCACACTTTTCTCTATCAGACAATATTTTACATTAACCTCAATAGAAGTCAGAACTACTATTTTTTTTTCATTTAGAAAATAGTCAACAAGCGTTTCTCCTGATTGTTGATAAGTTCACTTCAGTTCCACATATTTAAAACACAATTTAAACTATTTCGGTTAAAATAATTTCTAATTTTTTTTTAATAATATGGTCAGATACCTTAAAATATATAACTCGAAGTGTTTTTAGGTAATATATATTTTTTTATTTTGTTGTTTTCCACAGTTAAAAAATTTTGGCATTGTTTCAAAAACCATATAAAAAATTTCAATGAATTTTTTTTCTTATGGAATTCGTATATTTGACCTAAAATAAGCTTATTTTGTGAATATCAGATGTTTCTGTAGTGTAGTAAATTTTTGGGACTGAAAGGGTTAATCCCCCTGACTGTCATTGCAGTCTTGTCCGATGTTAAAACGTTGCCAGAAGTAGAGAAGCCTCTTTCAACAATTGCACTACCATGAGACAATGATAACATGGCTTTTAATACTTTAGAGACAACAGGATATTTAATACCATTGTTTGAATTTCGTAAAGCAAAAATGTGCGGCCAATATTGGTCAATTGGAACACAGACTTCAGATATTTCTTCAAATTTAAGAAGTTTTCATTCATCTAGAAGGCGACAAATGTCTACGCAAAGGATTTCTCCAACTGAAAATAACGAATATGCCCAATCCCCATTTCTCAGTGACAAAGAATATCGAAAAAAAAATGGCACTTGCTAGTCACATGGTAATATTTAAAAAAAAAGGGACTTAAGGTACCAAACATGAAAAAAAGGGACTAAAAGGGACCAAAAATAAAAAAAGGGACTTTAAGGGACTAAGGGACCAACTCTAAACGCCCTGCAAGTGCAGCATATTGCATACAGAAGTTTAAAAAAAATCTTAGATCAGGCCCTTAGATACATAGAAGCGCAATGATGAAGCCACTACTTCAGGCGTTCTTGTTTAAAAGATGGCAGGACAGGGTTGCTTTAAAGCAAACCAAAACTGAGCAATAAAAAAATACTGCATATTTTGAGAAATAAAACAACTTTGTAAGCACGAATTTATTTATTTAAGCGTTTATGCATAAAAATTTAATATTTTATCAAAAAGTGCCGGAGACTTTCGGTTAAGCCCAATCGGATAACTGAACTTTAGTGTATCAAGCTTAAAAACCATAAAATTCCACTCACCAAGAGAAGTGGGTCCAAACACGGATATATCCTCCGCACTGAGGCTACTGAAAGAGCAGAGGTGCGAGAGGCGCAGGTTTTTCCTGGCCTGGTGCTTGCACCTGTCCCACACAATTGCCCCAGTTGGGGTGGGGAAGTGGTACATGGGGTTCTGGAAAGCCAAGGGTGGCACATTCGTACCGGGCTGGTTGGTCTGGGTTTTGTCCGGCTGTAGCTCAGGATCTACAGGGGAACTGGACTGGCTGTAGGGGAAAGACTGGTAGCCAGATGATGCAACATTTGATAGCTAGAAAAAAAAGTTTAGGTCATTTTTATTTCAAATAACTTTTGTTATAACCTTTTGGCAAGGTAATTTATACAAGTGTAACATTGCATATTACATCCATTCAGCAAGACACACAAAAATAAAAATTGTCCTTTCCCATTTTAATTAACTTATGCTCATTACTTATGTTTTGAAATTGTATTGAAACTTAAAAGTCCATATTTGTAAAATTAAAATGTAATCAACCTGTACTAATTTCTAAACTCAAATAAAAAGTTAATTTCAGAATCTATATTTTTTCTAAAACAAAATTAACTTTTTGGAGAATATGCAATTTAGTTGCATTGTAATCTTGTTCTCACTGCAGGAGAATAAATTAAAAATGTTAACTTAAAATCTAACTTCATTAAATTGTTTTAAATTTTATTTCTGTCGCACTTAATTATAGATGACTGTTCAATACTTCCAATTTTAATATTTAATACATATATAACAATTACAGTCGAACCTAATAAGGAAAAGTAGCAATTTTTATTGAAAACAAATAATTAGGCAAACACTGATATTCAATCAAAACAAAAAAGAAAAAAAAATACCAAAAACAGACAGCATGCCTACCTGACTAATGGAAATCTGGCTTCCCTTATGATTAGGTACTTCAATCTCCCCAGAGGTGTTAGCTGCATCGTCACTCCCCTGTCCAGACAGATTCCTCTTTAGGGGCTCTTTCGCTTTTGGCGACACCTTGGCGAAATTTGCATTGAGGAGGGCATTTGTCAACACAATCCCATTCTTGGGCATTGGCGGACTTTTCTGACTCTCGCCATTTCGAAGGTTCGGAGATCCATAGTTGTCTGGGCTGTTCCGGTTACGGGACTCGTATATGTTTCTGTTGGTTAAAAAAGTGATGACTTTAAAGGACTAATACTTAGCGGCAAAATGCGGACATTTAGTATTTAGGATAGTTGAAGAGCTTAGTGGGAAGAACGTGCTAGGCGACATTTTTGAAATTTTTTTAATTTTTCTCGCAATGAACATGATTCCACATTTTACAGATAACACGTTCATACACTTAGAGTTTATTTTTTTCCATTTGCAAGTGAGGTTTTTAACAGATTTCAGAACAAACTAAAAACTTCATTTTCTTGTTTTCACCTTTTTGTCATTTAGCACATTCTTCCACTAAGCTCTTCATTTTACATTTAACAAATATTTAAATGTTTAGCATTTAGATAAAACTGGTCGATAGATTACACTGCAATAAATGGACATAATTGAAAAACAATAAGAAGCAAGACGACGAAACAAACAATAAGAGAAAATAAAATATTTAAATAAAATCAATATCAAAACATAAAACTTAACAAAAAATAGCAATTCCAATATTTTTATAATAAATTAAAATTTTTAGATAAAATTATCACCAAATTGCATGCAATTTCAGAAACTCAGAAATGAAACATGTCCATTATGTTATTCTAAAAATATGTAAGCAAACTTTTTATGAAGTTATTGACTGACTATTATTATGTTCATGATTAGAGTGTTCGCTTCGTTACAAAAATTTTAGATCAGGCCTTTAGATAGACAGACACTAGTAATTCAGACGTTTTCTTGTTTAAGAGAAGGTGGGACAGGGCTGCTTTAAAACAAACTAAAATTGATCAGTAAAAAAAAGATTATTGCATATTTTGAGAAATGAATCCAACTTTCCAAAAACATACTTTTTTTGTGTTTACGCTTACACTTTATATTTTAGCACACAAAAATTCCGGAGCCTTCCGGTTAAGCCGAATTTTAAATAACCAGGACCCTACTGTATCTACACATGGGTGAACAAACATATGATTCATCAGAGAAGTGTTACTCAAAACTAATAATGCAACTTTAGCAGACAATTTCTTTTAATAAGGGATTGAGGTTCTTAGTTTCAATTAAATAAAAGTAAATATGTTTTTAAGCTTCAGACATTCTTAATACTATCTGTTTTCAAAAATAAAGATATTGCCTGATGATTAAAAAAAAACCCAAACTAACCTTGAATTCTCAGAGGTTTTTATTTCTCCGTAGATGCAAGATTGCGTGAGCCGTACAGGTTCGTGCCTGTGGTTCGGAGTTTCTGTGTTGTTGGTTGAGGTAGAGTCTAAACCTGTGTCCGCGTCAAATGCACTACAAAGAACGTAGTCGTCTGAGGTAGAGAGGTCAGATGCTGCCCTGCGTCCACTTCCGAGAAGGTAGGCATTTCTAAAAGTGACAGGAAAATTTATGTTAGGACAGTTTGCATGCTTAAGATTCTGAAATCCAAAGTTGAAAGCATGGTACTGCTAGTGTATTTGGACCGGTCTCGATTTGGCAGCTAGCTTAACTTTTGCAGCCAAGCAGCGAAAACGTACTAGCCGAACTGAACGCTAAAAGCCGCCAAACAGCATTCCGGCCCGAATACGCTAGGTGTTCCGACAGCATTGACTCTTTGACAATTAAGAAATATTCAGAACAAAGCTATTTGTTTGCAAGAAATATAGTTATAAAAATCGGGTTTTAGAATATTTTTTTGAAACTTTTTTATGTGGGTAAAACTAATCAAATTATTAAAAAGTAATAACAATTTTAAATTTTAATTATGTAAAATAAGCTGTTAATTAGAAATTTATAAACCATGCATGCATGCATTTAAGTAGGTAATGCATCGATTTGATCACTAAAACTTGGTGATAAGATTAATGTTTGGTGCCACTTCCAGCCTACCTATTCCTCAAAATATTTATGTATGAAAACCCTGATAGGCTAGCTCTGCTCTAGAATGTGTTGGTTATCTTATTAGAAATAGACTGATTTATCTAAAAGATTGTCTAAAAAACTGTTTTTCTATAAGATACTGAAAGCAAACCCCTGTTTTTAGAAATTATTTGCTGAAGTTGGAGTAATAGTTTATCATAGACAGAATATTTTTACTAACTAAGTGGAATTCTAAACTGTGTTATTTATAACTCAACACAGAATGCCAAAACATTGCTTAGAACTTAGTATTTCGCTATTGGGTTCGTCTTCACTGGTTTTTAGTGATCCACATGGTTAGTTCTTAAAAAAGTTGGAATTAGAAAGTTAATTTCTTTAAACATTCAGTCCCAATTATGCCATTTGGCATCAGTTCTTCTGATCATAATTTTAAAAAATAATAAGACCGACATCTATTGGTATTAATGAAAAGTGTTTTCTAATAGAAAAGTTTGAAGAATTGAATGATGTGCGTTTTGATATCATAATTGGCTATAGACAATCAGAATTTTTTTTTCTAAAATGATGTCAATTTGCTCATTGGGACTGAAAGGGTTAAACAGACAAACTCATTATAAATAAAAAAACACTCACCGAGGCAGCGTTGAGGGCCTGTTCTGATGATGCGACGATACCGGCGTCACTTTCTGGTTAACAGTCGTCAGCGAATGGTAATCCAGATCCCCGTTTGTGTTCCTCACGTTGTTCATGATGTACGACTGCACGATCTCCCGATGGTTCTTCAGACTGTTGGTGTTATTGTTGTCGTTCACCTTCATGGGGAGGGTGTTATCGTTGTTGATGGAATTGCTGTTGTGGTCCGTGGTGCTTGTGCTGGGAATGTTGTTGCGTTTGGAGACTGGGGTGTGGCCCAGGGCTGCGGATATTCCATCGAGGATCTGTTGGAGAGTGTCGATGTGGTCGTAGTACACCTGGAATTGAAGTGTGTTGTTAGATATAATGTAGGTGGGTTTCGTACTTTTAAATTGCATTAACTCATTAACCTTCTAACAGTTAAGAAAAAAGAAAAATTTAAGTTTATAGCTTCATTTAACGAGATTTAAGTTTTTCAACATTTTATTTAAAAAATAACTTTATAATTTAATAGTTCTATAAACAGAAATATAGGTATAGTCCAACCACGCTAACTTGGCAACCAAAATATTTTGATTGTGGACCAGTCCACTTCGAAAAAAGGTAAGGAAGGTTTTGGGCAAGAGTTAATGTTTGGCGATTCATTGCTTTTGGGCGCATATTTCTTTAAGGTTTCGAAACAGACTATCAATCGAAGGGTAGATCGATCTTGCATCGTGATTACTCTTATATTTCCCATTAATATTCAAGTTATAGCGTCCCTCGGTGTAATTCCTAGTTCCTAGTCACAGTCATATTTTTAAGTTTTAAAACCCTTTATCAAAATGAAAAAAAAATCATAGAAGTATACTGGGAAATATACTCAGTGGAACTTATAACTTAACTACGAATTTGTTTATTATTTTTGAACTTTTTTTTAGCAATGGTTAATTAAATTTCTGTAAAATAATCATAGATTTAGTTATTTCACGATTCAAAATATCAAAGAAATACACGTATAATCGTTAACTGCTACCAGCAATCAACAACAATCCTCTGTAGTCGATAACTGATGTGCAGTTCTAGTGAGATACATTATTTACAATCGCACTACACCAACAAACCCTATTCTCGCCAAACGCCTTGAGCCAGCAACCCTTCCTCCTTCGGCTTAAAACCTCAATTCAAAGTGGAATCTTCCACAATCAAAATATTTTGATTGCCAAGTTAGCGTGGTCGGACTATATTATCCCTCAGATAGTTATCAAACAAAAACAAAAGACAAATGCAACATGCAGAATTTCTAAAAAACAAACCCAGACTAAATGAAATTCAATTTGTGGCTTTATTTTTTATTAAGAATAAATAAAACTATCAAAGTAACTATCAACATTAAAAAAAAATTTAATGCAGTTTTAATTAAATTTTCATTACAAACATTTAAGGTACATTAACTACTACCTTTTGGTTAACCCTTGGTAGGTTTTCTGTCATTAAGGTATGCAAAGTGGCCAATTCCTTTCCAATGTCAATATATCCATCGAATTCATTTCGTTTGTTGAATTCTTTGGCAGGGGGACTCTGAAATGGAAAAAAATAAAAAAATTTAATAAAATAAACACTCAAATAAAAAGTAAAGTTGGATATTTTTTTCCCTTCTGTAAATAGCCTCATAATTTATAGCCATACATTTATGACCTAAATATTTTGCAGGAATGCTGTTTTTCAGGTGTTTTTTCAACATATTCAAATGCAAATACAGTCGAACCCTGTTAACACGAACTCACTTAACACGAAATTTCGCTTAAAATGAACTGAAAGAATTTTCTCGGCCTCTAAAGCTTGATAAAATTAAGAATTTTATAATTTTTGCTTAGTATTTCAATGTTTGGAAGAACAAATAAAAGAAAACATTATAAAAAAAACTTTTTAAAAAAATTAAGCCTAATTTTTCTATAATATGTACTACTTCAAATGAATTTATTAATTGAATTACCAATTGTCTATTTGTACATTATAAAATTAAAAATTTAAAACTTTTTAAACGTTATTTTTAAAACATTCACTGGTTGAATAAAAAAAAAATTCCCGACAGTTAACACGAAATGCTTCAGTGCTCCCTTTGAGTTCGTGTTAACAGGGTTCGTCTGTAAAAGATTAAAACATCTTGAGGCGTACCACATACTCAATAATAAAGTCAACTTTGTAAGTGGTCCGACATACATGGCTAACATTCCTTATTTTTTCTAGTGTCTGGACACAATTATTTAATTAATCTTGGTTTTGGTTGGATATTTTTTCATTGTTTTTTGTTTTTCCTCTTTGGCAACATTGGTTTCTAAATAAATTTCATTTTTTAAAGTAGCCTGTAAAAATTAATATTTTTTTTTTATTCATAAGTTTATATGCACTGAAGGCGGGACTTTGTTTGAATCCTGAAAGGGCTGCATTCTTTTAATTTAAGGTCTTTTGATCTTTAATTGGCATTTGAATAACCCTTTTTTAAGCAATATTGCTATCAATCAGACTTTAAACTTACAGAAATTTGTCTTAAGAATGCCTTCATGGTACTCCATTCTCTTTCAACAAAACCATTCATAAATTCCATGAAACTCTCTTTACCACCAAACCTGTAAATAAAACAATTAGTTAAATGTAATCCAAAATTTGAATACAGATCATTGTAGTACGAAGAAATTTTAAATAATTTATTAATTAGTAATAAAGCAATCAAAACAAAATGCTGGAATTACGTATTCATAAGAAATTATTACCAGTAAAAAGTATGCTACAATTACATCATACATCAATAAAAAAAAATACCAGATATTAAAATCAAACTCTTAAGTATTTTTAATAAAATTTCATGTAGTTATAATCAAATATTCATTCGCTATTATCAAATGAAATACAAAAATATGAGCAAAAGAATTTTTTCATGTACACTTCTTACCTTGTAAAATTTGCCAGAGTTTGTATAGTTTTTGCTACTAGAGTCAAGTTCCTGGCAGATTTACCCTGGGGATATTCTAAAAGTAAAAAAAAAAAAAGAGTTTTAGCATACAAGTTTTTAGCTAGGCAATCACAATATTGAGTCATATTTTTTACGGTTTAAAAAAAAAAGTCATTCTTTAAACTAAATCTTTTAACAACTATTTTGAACAAAGAATATGAAAATTCATTTCCAATACAGTTTTGGCGTTAAAGCTCATTTTTTTTTACATAATTTATTCATTTTATTTAAAACTACACAATCTTTTTTAAAAATGTGACAATGAACTATTTGTTATACATGGAAGATGTCAAGTGTAAAACAAATTAAATCACTTTTTGGCTTATGCCATTTTCGCTCTAAAGTAACTGGCGTTTGGCTGTATCATATACTGGTTATTTTAGAGCCAAAATGGCATAAGCAAAAAAGCTATTTAACTTTTTCTTGCACTTGAGCTCTTCATATAATAATTTTTTTTCTCTAAATAATATTCCACTGACCTTGTGAGAGATTGAAAAGACTTGGAGACAAGATGGCCGGGCAGAGGAATCTCAGGAATATCGAAGCAGATATCAGGTTATCACAGAGCTCCTCTTTCCCAGACGCATTCAGCCGTCGACGACACTCATGGAATACTTCGCGTAATTCACTGGAAAGTAAAAGGATTACTATATTAGTTGGTCAAATAAATGGGTATTCTAAAAGTTGTAAGGTGACACAGATGAAATGCATCATTAAGATCTCTAAAATTTTAAGTCACTTTCCGGACTATATTATATTAAAATGACGGTCATAACATTAGATAGTGGTAAAATAAATAAACAGTTATAATTGGCCTGTATTGTTCTCCAATATAAAAACATATTAGGAAATAAATTACTGTTTTGGAACAAAAGATGGGATAATTAAATAGACTTTATTTAGGCATTTATCAGCAACAACAAAGATAAGATAGTTTTTCCCATAAATAAAATTATTTGAAAAATTACTTTCTTAAACAGTATCATTAATTCTCTTACTTCAATAAATAGTTTCCTGAATAATAGAATTCTTCAAACTATTTATTAGAAATTTAGTCATTTTCAATATTAAATTATTTTAAACCTTTTCCACGTGTAGAAAAAAAATGAGAAAATATAGTAAAATATAGCAATCAACATAATTCAATATCTAACAAATAGATTTAGATGTACAAGTTTTTTTAAGATGTTAAAATACTCACTGAGGGAAGTTCGAGGCAGAATTTATGATCTTCACCCAAACCATTTCAACAAAGGTCATTAGATGAGACTGTTGCCTTAACAAAGTGGCATTGTTAGTCACTTTCATCGGGTCAACCTAGAAAGAAATATATACCAAATTAAAAATTTGTTTAATAGCTTACTAATATAATATCTTTATTAAGCGTGAAACAACAATATTTTCCCAATCAAAATGCTTAAAAGTCGTTGTATTTCAGCCAAGTTACTCTAAACTGAATATATGTACTATCTGTGTCGATGTCGAAAGAATTGAAGTCAGTGAACAAGTTCAAAATAAATTTCCACATCATTTTGTAATAGATATCTTTAGATTGATTTGCTTCTAACCAGCAATTTTTGTTTGTTTTTTAGATCTAAAATTTAGATAAAAATAAATATAAAAACAGTTTAAGTTGTAAATACTTAGTCTAACTGCAATGCAATACTTGGTAGCATACAATTAAGTATACAATGTAGTTAAAACGTCATTAATTGCAAAGCAAATGTACTGAATTTATTAATATGCATGTTCTTCCAAATTGTCTTAAGCAGTTATGTATAACTTTTTTTTTAATAGAAATTATAAACTAACTGCCAAAAATACTTTATTTAAACAAACTAAATTACAAAAAAGTTATAAAAAATGCTTACCTTTACCTTAAAAAAAGTAAATAAGACAAATATTTAACTCTTAGAATTATAAATAAAAATTAATTGAAATGTATGTTTCTATTTGGTACTTACTTCACAGTCATCATTTGAGTCCAACACCATACGAAGAAAAACACCAAGAGTATCTTGTAAATACTATAAAAATTGGTAAATTTTACTATTTACAGAAATTATAATAATTTAAAGATTTGTAAAAATAAATATCGATTAATGAAAGTATAAAGTTAAAATGCTTAAATAACTTATTTTAAATTAAGTTTTTAATTTTTCAATAAATATCAATAACAATAGACTTGCTAAAAAATTATTAATATCTGCTAACTAAAAAAAATCCTATTTCGTGACAGATTATATTTGAAAATTTGAAAGGTTTAAAAATGTAATAAGAATGTGATTAGTATACAACATATTTTTTAAAAATCAAATTTAAATAAGTTTAGTTAAACTAACCTTGTCTCCTAATAACTTCATATAGGCCTCAGTTGCTTTAGTTGCTAGAGAATTACCTCTGAAGGTCAAATGAAGGTCACCTTAAAACAACAAATTTTGGTTATAAAGTACTTCGTTAACAACTTATTTAAGAACAGTAAGCAAAATCATATTAAAATTGCAAAATTACCAATTTTTTCAATGTCTGACATTACAAGCTCTGCAAGAAACTCCTTAGCCAAGTTCTCCTTTTGCATAATGTTGATAAGTGTTGTAGCTACATCCTCCTGACACATAGAAAATTTGAGATGAAGTACAGAACGGCATATTATGTTAAAACTACACTAGTCGGTAATTTAAAAAAATGGGTACAAATCTTTTGAATCTGATACACATAGTCAAAGCAAGAACAAAATTGTTTAGTACCACACTAAAGTTTTATCCTGTAAATTGTCTAAAAAGTCTGTTTTTTTAAACTTTATAAAGACAGAATATTAAGTGTTTATAAATATACCTCCATAAAATAACACTATATAGGTAAGAAATATTATAATTTGGATTTAGTTGAATCAAATCAGATAAGCACTGCATGTCACTTTAATTAACAAATAAGAATTTTCTGTTAAATTTTAAATAGTATTCCATTGTCGGCTGGTGCTAAAGGGCATAAATAAATTACATGAATTTTTTTTTAAAAAAATTTACTACAAATTTTCAAAAGTTTTCTGGTATTTCTAAACAAAAAAAAAGTATATGCTTGATAAATATATAAAATATCATTGAAAACTACCTTTGCTCTAACACTTATGGCTGGTTCTAGCATTTCACACAGAACTTTGTAGTCAGTTTTCACATACTGAAAAGGTAAGACAAAAAATATACCATACAGCAAATAAGCACACATCAATAAAATTTGTATAAAAACAGATTACACAAAATTAGTTAAGTTATTGGTTTACAAATATACAAATTAATATGAAATGTAAAGAAGATAATACTGCCAACAAAAACTATATTTGAAGTCAATACATAAGATTCATACCTTACTTTATTCTATACCCCAATACAGTAAAGACTCTTAATTAAACTGATAATACCCACAAATAAGCAATTAATATTGACAATTTTTTTAAAGTAAAATACTCTACAAAGGCATTACCTGCAGAAGGTCTTTGTACACAATAAGAGGTAACACTTCCACGATTTGAAAGCGAGATTTGATTCGTATCGAAGGGCAGTCTTTCCCGTTGTTCCCCTTTTCAGTTGATACAGGATACCTATAGATAATAAAATTTATTTAATTCACAAAAGAAATGAATGAAAACAAAGAATGTATTCAATAAGTTTTTTTTTCTTGGAGTTGCAATAAATTATAATACAGTTTGCTAAGGAATGCTACAGTTAATTTAAAGAAAAAAGTTAAATATCTATTTTACTGCCATACAAACATGATAATTTGAGACAGGTAAAAAAAATTAGTTAACTTTTGAACCAGCTTTGCTGAACCTCTAGCCTTTTGTTGATATCAATATTTATACTTTACCAGTTTACATGCTTTAATATTTAACACTATAAGTATTTTTAAAGAATTTTACAAAATCAAAACAGTAATTATTCCTTACCATTTTTCCAGCAAATGCTTTCCATTTATGCTGGAAACAGGTATGTGCACAGAACCTATATTTAAAATTAATAATCGAAATTAGTTACATACATATGCGAGAGAAAAAAATCAGAAACTAGAAAAATATTAGATAAAAAGCCACACTTACCAATTAAAACATTCTTATCCCTTCTCTTTTTCTTATCAGCCTCCCTGTACAAATTTACATAGATGCTTGTGATAGCTGGTAGGCTACTGTTTAAAAAATAAATATTGGTTATATTCATATTATAAAAAGATACATTTAATTACTTTATTAAAAAAAGCTCATTTAAACTCAAATACATTTGAACTTTTGTCAAAACACTTACATTTGGCATAAAAGTAGAATTTATAGAACAAATCTTTGATGTTAATTAAAAAAAATACATTTTTAATTAATAAAATTCTTGCTTTTTATTACATTAAAAATGCATCAGTTTAAGGTTAGGTTAGGCATGAATTATCGTGTTTCACTTGAGCTACACGAGGGCTATTGCATCAGTTTAAGATTAATATGTCAACTTTCTTTACTCTATTTCTATATTAATCCTTTTTTTAATTAAAAAAATATCTTCAATTATTTCCAAATGTACATTGGACAACAGATTATTTATAATAATAACTAGAGATAATATTATTTCTGTGAGTTTCAACATACATCCCCAATTTCGTTTTTATTTTAAATTGATAACTTGAAATTTGATTAGCATCATTACTTACTTGAATTCAAAGTATTCTCCCCAGAAGCACATTTCTCCCTTCTGTTTGGAAGATGTTCTTGCATATAAGGTCTTGTCTAAGTTCAGCTCACAATAATATTTGCTGAAAATAATACAAAGATTTCTTAGTAAAGATCCAAGACCAACAAAAACAAACAGATAGTATACTAGTTTTTATTTCAAAAATAAAAAGAAGTCCCACATGATGAGGCTCTAAACTGACATCACAACACATTTTAAGAAAATTTAAATAAAAGTATACAGCAATATAGAAGTTACATTAGCAACTAATTTGATGTCCAATATTGATAGTTACCTACACAGTTTCAAAAATGAAGCAATTTCCAAGGACTATATAAAGAATAACTTTTTTTAATAGCACTATATTATAAGTAGGATTTCAATTTTGTTAAAAAAATTATTTACCTTTTCTTTGCAGACATTCCTTTTGCTTCAAGAACCCAAATACGGAGAGAGTTTTCTTTCCGTCGCACATTATCTTGATTTGGTTGAATGGTCCGCCTAAGGCTAAGGGCAAAACCATTGTTTTATTTAGCATAAATTTATATCTTCATAAGTAAAAGTATCTTAAATCAGTGCTTAAAGGACAGAGCTAGTATGCAAAAATTTATTTAAGGTTGAATAACCATACATATTTATTGATACACTATAAAATTCTAGAGTGAACTTACAAATGTCAAGATTTATAAAGTTAAACAGTCAATTTTGTAATGTAATTGGAAAAATTATTCAAAAGGTTTGAGACAATGTAGACTTTTATGCATGTCTTGAGATTACAAAAACTAGGGTAAACACAAATGCATCAATTGGCTCACCCCTACATAAGCCCTTATAAAGTCACATCCATAAGGTCAATGAATTTATAATTTTCCAAAAATAAATGTACAAGACAGGGAAAAACCAGGCCATAGCTTAACAAATTGAAGAACAAGCATAAAAAAAAAAACAGATTATACGGACCAAAAGGTCAAGAAGAGTAGATTGTCTAGCTGAAATAGAAAACAAATCTCCTATGACTCAACATATAAAACTTGCTTTTTGTTATAAAAAATCCTCTTTTCCTTCATACTCCATTTAAGTCGATTACATTTATATCATTAAAATTTAAATCCCAATGTAAGTCTTCACCTGTAGAGCCACTGGTCTCTCTCTTCTTTGGTTCGACAGGTGTAAAATCGTGTCCCACCGTTCGAGATCATCTGGAAACAGTTCTCTTGGCCAATCAGGCTGCTGTGCAGGGCTGCCACTTGGACGTCCCCATGAGAGAGGTCCAGGGTTGCCAGAACACCAGGACTAGACTGGAGGAGAGATTCGTGGGACCGGGATGTTCGGAGCATCGACGGTGTCACGCTGGAAGAAATAAACATAAGACATGTAAAAGAATAGTTTTGTAATACTTTGGAGGGAAAAAAATATTGAGCCCCATGTTTTATTTTTTCAATGGTTTAAACAACTCATTTGTGTGGTGGCATTTGTGTGAGGTGGCAGTGATGCCATTTGGCATCATCCCTTTCAATATTTTTTTCAAAATGTTTATGTCCCGCTATGACATCCAAACACACATCATTCGATTCTTCACACTTTGTTCTATCAGACAAATTTTTACTTTAATCCCAATAGAAGTCAGAACTACTATTTTTTTTATTTAAAAAATAGTCAACAAGTGTTTCTCCTGATTTTTGATAAGTTCACTTCAGTTCCACACATTTAAAATACAATTTAAACTATTTCGGTTAAAATAATTACTAAATTTTTTTTAATAATATGGTCAGATACCTTAAAATATATAACTCGAAGTGTTTTTAGGTAATATATATATTTTTATTTTGTTGTTTTCTTCAGTTAAAGAATTTTGGCATTGTTTCAAAAACCATATAAAAAATTTTAATGGATTTTTTCTTCTTTTGGAATTCGTATATTTGACCTAAAATAAGCTTATTTTGTGAATATCAGATGTTTCTGTAGTGTAGTAAATTTTTGGGACTGAAAGGGTTAATGATGAGACAAAATATTGACAAGTCTAATTTCTACATCTCCAGGTGAGCATAAGCCAGACATTTGTCTGAGGAGGAACAGAAAGGCTGCATTTTGGTTGAAAAAAAAAATAATACCAATGAGTTAGGAAAAGGTTTTTGAACTTAGTTCCATAAACCCTGTCGGGGGCCTTGTATTAAGGATAAAATGTTTTATTTTTTATAACTAGAACTTTTCAATAGTTTTTTTAAAGCACATATCACAAATACCTTGCCACAATTAATAGTTATCCCAATTTACACTATTTAAAATCAATTGAAGTGATTTCAAAAACACTCTAAGGAAGGTAGATTTAGTTTGTGGCATAATTTTGATTGAATACCTAATCAATTAGATTGACATAAAAATTATATTATTTAGCATCAAAATAACCACTTGTGTTTTGGTATTAAGATCATTTAAAGTTTTTATCAAATGAAAAAGGCAAAGCAAAAATTTAAAATTATTCGCTCATCATTATTTTATTTCTTGAATTAAACAAAAAATAATAAATGGAAAATATTTACCTGTCTCCATCCATTGTACATCGTTTTCGTTCAAGTTTGGTAACACTTTTTGTGCGTTTCAATGGATTACTCTTGAAGGATCGCTTTGAAAAGAAATTCTGAAATGAGAAAAATCGCACTTTTTAACATAAAATTAAATTTTACTTGATCATATTTACACATCAATAAATACAGGTCACATTTTTACGGAAGAATCATAAAAAATCGGGTATAAACTACCCTTATAATTTACTTTGTGGAAACTGTCAGTGTTAAAACATTCCGAAAAAAATCCCAGATTTTGATCCGAATCCCGTTCATATATAAACTCAAACATCATATATTTATATAATCTACAGGTTTTTCAATTAATAACTTCATCTAAAATCTTCATATGTCATTATTTAATAACAAAGCTATTTAAATCTATGAATTATAGCAGTTTTATTATAACATTTAAAAAAAAGTCAACCATAATTCGATCACAAACCAGTAAGAAAAAACAAAGAATTGTAAGTTGCCAAATATAAAAGAAAAGTTTTTATAAAACCACAACATTTTAGTTACAGTTAAATAGATGAAACTGAATAAAGTATTATTAATACTAAAAATAAATTAGTTATTTTAAATTACTGAAAAATACAAATTATATAATTAAAAATAATAATTCAATATTTCATTTTAATGAAATTAAAATATCCAAATCGTCGACAAAAAATTAATAACCAACGGACTTGCCTTGAATCTGTCCAACTTTACATTCGAATTAGCTTTAAGATGCATTTCTAATGACAATTATAAAATCTTCAATGCAAAACTTATTTAAAACAACAAATAGAACGTCATCCCACACTTTACAATCGAAGTCCAAACACTGATCTTGAATAACACTACAAGTACAACATCCCACTAATGATAGAACAAAAGCAAGTTTTCTCTTTCACGTGTTGATTCACATCGGAAAGAAATCTGACAAAGATTTTCAACAACAGACACGCCTTGAGTAGCGAGGACCAATAAGAAGCAGAGCGCGATGATTCAAAAACTGGATTGAGGGACCCCTGAGAAGTGATAGCAGGTGCGCTCAGGTATTTGAGGGGATTAGAAGAGGCAGTCATCCGAAAAATTGTCCGATTCCAGAAGAGGTATTCCGAAAATTTCTACTTTAATCCTTTTATATAAAAAAAAATACCTCATCAACCACCATCTAAATTTAAAATTGAAATTTTAGTCTTTGAAAACTTTGAAGAATAAGGTTAATATCCGTTTAGAACAGGGTACATCGGTTGTTTTTTAACGTAAGACATGAGCCCTATTACCATCACTTTCTTTTGCTTTTATTGCTTGCTAGTTAGTGGATTTCGTTAAATTTATCCCGATTCTAAAATAAATCAATTTTAAATTGAAAGTTGAGCTTAACATTAAAATAATCTAAGGTGGTATTTAAAATCCTTGGAGTTCGGAAGAGCTTGGATTCCTGGATGTAGAGGAAGAGGACCCTTTCCTATCATCCAGGGCCTAATATAGGAAAACTCATGACTATAGGGACAACATATTTTGGGTGCCCTTTACAGAAAATGTTGAGCACTAAAAGTTACAAAAAATTTGATAATCAACATCATTTAGCATAATAAAAACTAATATTTAGGGGCCTAACAGACATTATGGCAAACTAGGCCTTGCTATCATCCAGCATCAATGCCTGACCTAGGAAAAAGCAGACTATAGGCACATCGAATTTTTTTTAGCACAATGGAAAGTAAAGTTTTTGGGCCCCAAGGCCAGGGCCTAATGGGCTTTATGGTAGATCAAGCCTCCTCCAGCATCTTTATATAGCTTCGGTCAACCCATCTCCTTCAGAAATATGATTTCAACCAACTGAACTATAATGAGACTTTTTACTTACTATGACCCTACAAGATGGCATTAAAATTATAAACAAAAAGAACAAGCACTTACTACCAAGAATCTGCGTAAAATGTCTAAATATGGAAACAAGTTCCAGCCTCATCCAAATCTTTATATCCGAATAATAAATGGCATCAAAATTATATGCTTATGTCGGGTCACATTGGGCTATTTTCGGCTTAGAGGCCAACATGTAAAGACTATCAGCCGAATCGTTGAATTGCCTCGGCCAACAAACCGTGACTTATACGGAGTCGGTTCTCAAGAGAATTGCCAGATTTCAAACGCACATTGCATCCGATAGTCGATTTTAAATTGCCGAACATAATGATGGAAGGCCATCTTCGTTTAATCTATGACAGAATTTTTCAAGCTTTTTTGGAACACAGTACCTGATAACTGGTTGTTTCTTATACAGCAATATTTATTTAACATAGGTAAGGTAAGGTAAGGAATGGGCTTGTTTCACGTGGTGCGGAAAGAAAACCAAACAACCAACGGAATTGCAGTACAGAAAGCGTGACGTCCAAGAAACCAATTGGCTTGTTTTTTGTAAAAAGGGAAGAAAACCAAGCAACCAATGACATTGCAGTAAGAAGAGTGTGACATCACAAGAAACATTAATTTCCATTACGGTCGAGAAAAAAAGAACTTTTCTTAATTATTAACTATGGTATTGGGTATATTATTCAATAAATAGCTGAGATGCAATACTACTCTCTCTCTACTTTGTTTTAGGGGAAGAACAATAACTTCATGTCCTCTTTTTGCCTCTTCTAAGAACATGACGTAAAAAAATTAAATCTTCATCCTATTCTTCATGTACCTATTTTTTTTAAATAGCCTGCACTAGTAAACTTGATCGGAAAATATACTTCGTAAGAGAAGTCTGTAATATAATTTGTATAGGATTGCCTATGAAAGAAACGCCCAGATAATTTAAATACTATCATCAACTCAAAGAATGTAATTTCCGGTTTCGACGGATATCAATGATATTAATTAGCTATTATGGAAAATATATTATGCTTTTATTTAAACAAGTTGGTTTGGTTTGTAATGGAATTCGCCACTTAGACCGCTTTCACAAAATGTTTGTGCTTAACAGTGGAAAAAAGCACCAGCGTTTAAATCATTAAAAATTTACAAATGAAATAATTGGAAAATGGCCTTTTTATGCTTTTTAATTTTTGCATTGTTTTTAAAAGTAGTAAAAATTGAAGTACTTAGAATTCGAATTTTTAATCTGAGATGTTTAGATTTATAGTTTTAATTCCCTGAATTTTTCTGACGCATCACACTTGTCTGTACCCTTATACCATTTACAGTTTGGCTATGAAAGTGGGTGACGGACTGACAGAAGCTTTTTATAGGAGCTTTCACATTTTGCGTTATAAATGTAGTGTGGAAGCTAAAATGGGAAAATAGAAAATGCTATAGCTCATGCATAGCACCAAAGAATATTTGTATTTCCATAGTATTTTTCAATTTCAGAAAGTTATGATGAAATATGAAGCTATTCTCGAATTTTGCCACTTTTAAAGTATACCATAAAATAACAAAGCTGTTAGTCACTGGAAACGCTTAGTGTTTTATCAACGAAAACTCACTCAAAAAGCTTTTTCAGAAATTTTACAGCTATCTCCAACTTTGGTATCCATGGTTACTGCATACAACAAACGACCAATCTATAACGGACCTTTTTTGCTGTGGAGCCCCTGACAAGTTCGATCCGAAATGCGTAAAACGCAGCACACCGGAAAGCACAATTGAAATGGAAATTCTTTAATAGAATCCCGATCGAATTGTTAATGCTTTTGTTGGTTTGGAGAATATTTTGATAGATTTTCCAACCTTTATAGATAGATGTTTTTATATTTATAATTAGGTTCACCATAAGAGAATTCCTTGCATAATAAGGGTGTAGGAACATTTAATTTTTCTTCTATGAAATGTTAAATAATTAGTGGAAAAATGGCATACTTCACTGTTTTGTGAAATTTTATACTATTACTACCATAATACTATTTCATTATTTTTGTTCTTAATTATATTTTGAAAGACTTTTTTTCACAATATTGAGACACTAAATTTTTTTATTGAGCACTAACAGTATTTGTTGCAAATTTAGCAATGGTACCTATATTTGATAATTTTTATCCTATCAAATGGCATACAAAATACAGGGAGATTTGAGTTCATATATACAATTTTCTAAGGTCAGTGTGAAAGAATCTTTGACATTTCTTTTTATCATAATCATTTCGAAACTACTGCATGGCCAATCTCATTATAGAAATTAATAAATTTTATAATTGTAGAAATAGCCTTTTTATGACAGCATATCAAGTTAGTTGCATGACATCCCTAACAGATTCAAGTTGCAATCGCGTTGCAGTAGCCAACCAACTGCCCTATTTTGTAATGTGTATTTAGTGAATTAAAAATCGCAATGCCAACCGACTTATTCAAATGATTCATTTAATACCATCCGTTCCACTCCCTGTTGATTGCATACTGTAAACAATACCTTTTCTCCATAACACTACATTACTTTAGTCAATGCTAATACTTCCGACCGCCATTGTAAACTTCCTATCACAGGATTATCTTACGCAATAACATTATGTCGATTTCGTGTCACATAATTTTGTGACCTTACACTTATAAGCGCACAAACAAGCAAAACTCAATGTCCTCCGGGCCCTCAGAACAAAATATTTGATTTATTTTTCCTTTCATCCGATGAAAAAGAACTTAAATTCTTTGAATCCACGCACAACAAAAGGCGCAGGAAACCCTTACACATAATTGGCTCGCTGGCCATTTTATCCCTTTCACAAAACCCTTTTTACTAAGCAGAACAATGTATATTCCATCCATTCAGCTCATGACAAGAATGCCGGGGTTCAGTGTCGTTGATGTAAGGGAATGTTGCCACCGTAAGAACTCTAATTAGCGAGAAATAAATAAAGGATGGAATCTGATCGCTGTCGGTATGAATAACAATTTTCTTTGGCTTTTATACGATTAAATGTCCAATCAGTTTTATTGGAACGGTCTTTTGTTAGTATCAAACATATTTTACTTTTTACAGCTCCATCATTTCAGAGAAAATGTCCATTCAAATAAAAATAATGAAGTGATTGGTACGTAAAATTTTTATCTACATGCCTAAAATAACTTTAAATTCATTATCAGTATTGTTTTCGAGTCTTTACACTCAGAAGAAACTTGTGTTCGAAATCGGAACAAAAGTATTGTGCAAAAACAGCAATATCACAATATTATGTTGTGTCCATCACAAGAATTGTGTTGATACAATCAAGTACGAATTTGCGTTGTTCTATATCAGATTCTGACGAAAGCGAGAGGAAACTAATAAACACGCATAAATTTAGCAGTTAGAGAAAATTACTATAGGAATAAAATATCTCGGGAGGATCACCCGACAAAGGTCTAGGTATGAATGTTCCACTTTTGACCATTCATACCTAGGCTTGGCTACATGGTTTGATACCAATTTTTTGAGTTTTCATCTGTCATAAAATGCGAAATTAAAATTTTGTGAAGCGACAACATTAAAAATCACAGAAAAGAATCATAGGAATTTAACAGTTCTCATTTCTCTAACTGACCCAACATTGTCCTAAGTCCGAACAGTAACCGGCTCTACTAAAGTAAAAGTATAAGACAGAGTCGTGGCCATTCTGATGGTACGACAACCCACTATAACCAAAACCATTCTATCGAACTTACGGTGGATCACTATTGTCTTAGAGGACTTTGAATCGACACTCAATTGCCTCGGGCGGAGAAAGTATGGGATAAAAGATGGGTTACTCACCGCGAACCTGGAGGGTGTGGTGGTGTCCATGTTCCTGATGCCCAGGACCGGCGTTGCCGGGGCGCTCCCTCGACGGTCCGAGCAAGCCTTCTCATAGGACGTTTCTGGAAAGAATAAGAGGTATTCATCAGTACAGAACTCGCATTAATTCTACTTTATAAGTACTTTACACTCAAACAATTTGCTTAGTACTCCAAGCAACACATTAATTCAATTTTGAAATTAAGTACTTAAACATTGTGCTTATAATCAATTTCTAGAGACTGCCTTGTAAGTTTGGTATACATGAACATTAAACAATCGAATATATTGATGTTCTATATCTTTTTTTCTTATTGTCGGGAGCATTGAGATATATTTTATAAAAGTCTTTTTCAGATCTTTAACATGAATGAGTTCTGAGGAGATACCGTATCATAATTTAGTCCCTGCGGGTTTAATATTTAAACACAATTATATTCTTACTATTACACTTTCTTGTAACCTCCTTCAATTTAATATTTTATATGCCATGATTTGTAACAGAATTATTTTTTTAATTTAAATACCGTAAAATAACAATACAAACTCTGAACAACTACAGATATTTGTAACAAGCAGTGATTTTCAAAAAATATATTTCAAGTTGACCGACTACCCCCGAATTCAGACTTCTCAGAAAGGTAGCATTGCACAGCTGTTACTGACAGCGCTAACATTACCCAGCTGCCAGACACACGAGGAAGACTCAACAGAGCATCCCAATTTCGCCTCATTATTTCATTAATCGGTAAATTGCATGGACCGGACAAAAAAAAATGAAAGTTGAAATAACGTTGGACAGAAAGTATAACTTTCAATTAATAAAGCTGATGGGGCATCTTGTCAACTGTCAAGTCGAGGCGAAGGTTTAACAGAGTTGTAAGTGATCGCTTTTATTTTATTTTGAAGTCATTTTTCGGTCTAAAATGGCGCATTATTTTTCCTATTTTTAGTGCTATAAAAAAGATTTTAAAAAATACATAAAATTTTATGATGCAATTCGTCGGATAAACTATTTTGAAATTTCTTACAAAATTTAAAGTGAAAGGTTCTTTTCTTCTAGTTAGATTGGTAGGAACACCGAAGGGTGGTTCCTGTTTTTGCAGCATGCGTCACTTTATTATTTTAAACTAGTTTCAATGTATGACGCACGGTTCTCTAGGTGCAAGAGTCAAGAACCCAAGTGTAGACATAATATTGCACAGAAAAAAAATGGGGTTTGGGTTTGGCTGAACTCGTCGCACTAAAGTTACACGACGGGAGTCATATTTTATTCCACCGTCAAGTGACGAGCCGACCCCTGTGAGTGGGCACCCAAAGCAACTTTTTTATATTTTCTGTACCGGCCATTTAATGATCAGCAGTTATTTTGGCAATGCCTGGGCCCAAACATGGGATCTTTCGTATGCAAGGCAAGCGCCCTAACGACTGAGCTCCCCAGGCCCCAAAGTTACCTTAGTAAATACAATGTAAATTCATAATGTTTATATAACGTAAGGCTAAAAATATATAGTACAGCCTTTTAACAGCAAAAACCACCAAAAAAATCTAAAAAACCAGGACCTAGCGGTTGCGTTAGTGTAAATGGAAGTGCATATTGAGTGTAGCCTGGCCCGAACCAGTGACCTTTCGCATGCAAGACAAACGCCTTACCGAGAGGGCTCTTCAGCGCTTAACCCTTTCACTTCTAAAACGGTACAGGCGGTCGTACAACAAGGATTCTATAATGATAATCCTATCACGTATTACGCCGAAACACAAATCCTGCGTAACGAAAGTGTTAATGAAATAGGGCAAAAATGAGAGTTGTAACTCTGTCTAACCGATGTGGTGACACGTTAATGAACATGGCATTAGGGTCGCAGACGGGCGTCGACAACACGTCTCGTTAAGTCCAGCAGCTGTGAGTTATGGTGTCATTTCGGAGAGACATAACGGCAACAATAAGTCATTAGAAATATGAAGTGAGCAAGTAACGGCTTTTTTAGTGCCCGACTGCCCGCAAACGCAACAGATCTAATTTCGTACAATAAAATTGGAGTTTTTATTAATTGAGTTATTTGTACAGCACGGCAAAGGGTTAAAAGATAAAAAATACAACGATATAATGATTTGATTGTGTTGACCTGATAAGTAGACTATGATTACAATAGAGATAACTTATTATCGTAATATAATTATTTGTATTTTTTTTTTTGTAGGTCTTTGTAAATGGACACACGTAAGACAGATTTAGAATTACAGTTTCATTCACGGGAGCCGTTCTGGTGGCCAACTTTATTTGATAGAGAATTTGAAAATTAAATGTATTAAAAATATTCATTTCATGCATATTCTAATAATGGAGGCACAACATTTTTCGTCATTTTAAGAAATTAAATTTATATACATATATCTCAGTTCTTCCGACAACTAGAACTATAATCTATCGAGGAATGTTTCTTTTTTTAAATCTAGGAAGGACAAAGCAATAAAGTGGAGTACACGTATAAGTTATGCATATCGAAAAACCCCAATTGGATAAATGCATTTTTTTGATCGAATTCCATCAATAATTCAGCGTCATTGAACGATAGAATTATGTTGATTCATCCAGTGACGTTCTATGACGCTACACCCGCACCCCTACAAGGTAACCAAGTTATTTTGTAATAATATGGCAGACAAAATGTTACGTTAAATTATCAAAATGAGACAATAGAAAATTATCTGATTGTACAATTACAACTTCAAAAGATTCATGCACATAATTTTTTATGCGAAATGCATGAAAGTACTGCTATGAGCAGGTAAACTGCAGTAACCGCACAACAATGAATTAGAACATTTTCGTTATGATATAATAAGTCTTTCAGTATAATTCCTAATAGGTTAGAGTTATTTAATGCTTACAACAATGGTTCAAGTCATAAATCTAGATACTGCAGTGTATCTGCCCACGGCAGAGTACTGAGTACATGAAAAAAATACTTAGCCAAAGCTTAAACCAAAACTCTAATTAAAAACATGTTTCAAATCACTGCAACACATAAAAGTAATCGTCCATGTTTTAAATTAAAAAATTCAAGAACAAGAATGATTCTTGAAGAATCCCTTCCCAAACATCTGCCGGACTTCCCCGAAAGAAGAATAACATATGCTTGACGCGCCGACCTCACCAATTTCGAAGCACAATATTGCAGCTGACATCCTTCTGGAAAAGGAACTAAAAAGTGGAAGAAGAAAATACCCAAAACCATTCTTTTTATCAAGACTTTCTCGGGTGCTGACAACTTTTCCAGCGTTCCTGTCTGGTTGTCAGCGAAAGAAAAACCTAAAACGTTAACGTCAAAACTCACGGGTCGTAAAGTTATGAGAGTGTTTTATTTTAAGGTAAAATAAACATAGGGGATCTGAAATGTTTCAGCAAGGTACTTCTTAGAATTAGAAACAAAAACTTATGTCCTTGTGGATGTATAACAGCTGTGGTGCGCGTCATAACAGGTTTCAACACAGTAAACATATGACACAAGAAGTACTACCATTAAATTTATAGGATTTTTTTAATACTAAGAGTTCATTGCACTTCAATAACGAAAAACATGCAATTTTCAGTTCAAAATAAATTAATTAAATATGCAAACTCTTCGATAAATAATTAAACGAGACCCATTACTTTTTAATAACGAGATTGCTTATGAAAAGCAAATTAATTAGCGATATAATAATAAAAGAGATATAATAAGAAAAATTACATCATTCAATAAAGTAGGAATTCGAAAATTGTTCTTTAAAAATGTTGAGAGGATTGTCCATAGATTTTACATTAAAAAAAATTGTTATTGTTTTGCATTAAGCAGCAAGCCGTTCAAATGAAATGAAGTGAGATAAAACGATTGGAAGAAACATAAAAAGTGAAATCGTGATGTTACATAAAGAAGAACAAATATAACATCTCTTTGAGAACTGCCTAATAAACAATAAAATATTTGCATTAAATCTAAAAAAAATCAAAACATTTTTAGAATAAATCAGTTAATTAAGCAAAACATCCTTTTTATTCCATTTCCATTGTAAAAGAAAAATCTTGGAGATAATGTTGGAAGATATTTCCATAATTGGAATTTCGAATATGTGTGCAGGAAAGCGAGAAAATACTTTTTTATGCAGATATTCTAAAGGAACGTTGTTTGGTAATATTTATTAACTAGTCATCTTCATCTTTATGCGATTCTTTGACGTTGCAAAAAATTTCATTGTTACTTAATGAAGTCAATAGAGAGATCGCTAATTTCCTTCAATAATTAACAAGACATAACTGATTCGATATTTTTTATATGCTCGGAAATTTTATGAATAATAACGGGTTTTTTTTTGTGTAGAAATAATTTTTTTTATACAAAAGAAATAAAAAGGACATTTAAAAAGTTTTTTCATTATTCAGTCTGGTTAAAATAAATATTTTTACTTTTCTATCAAGCAAAATATTTTTACTCTTTCACATTCTCATAGTACTACAAATTTTTAAAATGTGATTGTATTCATTGAGCAAGCTTTCAGAAATTTAATACATATTTATGTTAAATAACACAAGAACATTTTAATATTTAAAATTATTTTTATAAGGTAAATTCATAAAACACGATAAGCAAGAAAATGTTGGGTTTACCTAAATAAACGAAATACAAGACAATTGAAAATCGTTATCTTGCGCAATTTATGGTAATGCCATTCGTTATGACAATGACATTAACAAAATTATTTGGTTAGGTTTGAACTATCGTCGCACTAGAGCTACACGAGGGCTATTGGCGACGGGGCGTCGTATTTTAGAGCCACAGTCATGTGACGAGCCCGCTCCTGAATGGGCACCCAACGCAACCGTTAAGGGCGACATCGTACGCAGCGTTAGGACTTTGAAGGATGTTTAACGTGCACTCCCTTACACGGGGTATTATTCGTCGGACATTTTTGGGCTGCACGGGCCGTTTATAGGTCGGCAGTTATTTTGGCGATGCCCGGACCCGAACCTGGGACCTTTCGCATGCTAGGCGAGTGCCTAACCGACTGGCTCCCCAGCCCCTTACAAAATTATTTGGAAAAGAGGTGCTAATGTTAATGGTGTTTACAAGGACGTCTTAAATGGGCTAATACAAAATTAACCGAAAAATCCTATGTCTACTTTCACCTTCAGTGGCATTCACGCTACAGAAGTCGCCCCTCAACAACAGGATATTGTAGAAATCACCAAATCGAGCACGCAACGGTCCATTCAATTTCTACGACGATGATACATTGACGAAAGATAGCGATCAGGAGACACATTCAATCCAAGGTTAGCAAGGGATTGTCTTTGGTAAAACTCCTTCGATTTGATGGTTATTAACTTGATGTAACTGTCGTCAAGAACTGCTTGTAAAATCCTCCTTTTTTTTTTTTTTTTGTCTCAAAGGGTTGAGGGTTTTCTCCGAAGGATATTGGTCTAGCGTGACGGTGACCAATAACGGAATGGATGTTCGATGATTTTTGCATATAAGTTGGGTTTGATCGAGAGATTTGAGTTGGTATGCAGATGTGTTTAAGATACCGTTAGTAAAAAGCATGTTTATACTGTTGAAACTTTCGTGCTTGGTTTCACCATATATAGTAACTGTTTTTAAAATCTGCAAATGTTGTGTGGTGAAACTGTTTTGGTATTCGGTTAAACAATTTCTCAAGATTTTGTTTCCAGAACCTGCTGAATGGTTCAACTGAACATATGGGGAAACATTTCACCACTACAACCGCTAGGATCCATATTTTTGGTGAAACCAAAACGCCAAATTTTTTAACCGATTAATACTAAGCTAAAACATTGGTATGCTAAGCATTAATCTGAATTGACTTAGGTTCAAGTTCATAGGCTATTCTATTTTGCTATAGTAGCAGTTGTATATGGCCATAACTGTAATAATACAGTAAGTCATAAAAGGTTATCTGATAAATTTGCAATTTTAATGTCAAATGGGAGAGTTTTTTGGCGACAAACTAGGAAATCAATATTTTTGAATTAAACATTTTACATTCTTTCAATACAATTTTTTTATACATTATGCTTTTAAAATTAATTCATCAGTGGTGTTAAAAGTTGTATAATAATCAAGAACCATAGAAAATATTGGATAAACACACACGGAAATTGCGCATTCTTAAACTGAACGATTTTACATTTATTTTCGCAGCAACCTAAGTAACATAGTGAAATTAAAGAAAATAATTGAGTTAAAGAAGCGCACTAAATAACTTTACACTAAGCCTCCCCAATAAGCAAAAATTAAAGCAAAAAAATACTAATATAATTTGTCTTTTCGGTAAAAGACAGCTTCGACTGAATCTCATTAATTTCGAGCTGCCTTTTGCACCACAACAATGACACTCATTAATTAACTGCGGAGAGATTAGAGAAAAACTCGATGAGAAAATAAATTCGGTTATGAAGGTTTTCCTATATTTTGCGAAGACAGCAAAAAAAAAAAAAAAACATAATCTCAGATCTTTTAATCAATTTACACCTTTTTTTACAAAAGAGAGAAAAAACTTTTAGGCAAGAAAAATAATCGCTTTATCGTCTGCCTTTTTTTCCTTTACAAGAAAAGAATGTTTTGGGTCTTTTGTCATGGTTATGCATCGGTTTCGACAATCTTGTTTGTATACATAAAAAACGGTAAAGCGAAGGAACTCAAACATAGAAACTACAAACAAAAAATGTTAGGCAAGAGCGAAGTATACAGATTTTATGGACTCGCTCCAGATTCAGGGAGAAAAAAATGATAGTAAAAAAAGGAGAAGAAAAATTCCGGAACATGCATGCATAATAAAAATCGATTTATGCGTTTTTGCAATAATATCTACTTAAAGGAAAACTTTCTACCATAATGCATGAAATGGAATAGTTACAAAGAGCTATCTTCAAGCAACAATGTCGCAACCTGATAAATAAAAAAAGTTATTTTAATGTGGCCATTGTATGAATTCATTTTCGTTGAAGAAATTTATCGACTTAATTTCTTTGCATCATTAACAACGCATCTTTTAGAAATAGAAAAAAGAATTCTAAAAATAAATAATTCGTTATCTCTCTATATTAAAAAAAAGTAAGCTTTTTTGATCTGTACGGCGCAATTTTTGGAGTACAACTCCAATTTTTTTACTGAAGGTCTCAATTGGTTTAAGTGTCATGTCCACAAAATAATTAAAAAAAAATCCAATTAGTTTTTTAATTAAAAATTAAAAAGGGGCTTTTTTTGACTAAAATCGAAAAAAAAAAAAATTGGTCTCTACGATTTTTCTGAATTTTTGGTATTTTGTAGACTTCTTATGTATGAACAAATTACTAATTACATGTATGTTCAATATATATTCGGTTTGTAAGTTATGGGTTTTTTTTATTTTATTTTTTGTTATTTACTGTCATGCTTTTTGATCTGTACGGCACAATTTTCACCAATTTTCTCCCATTTTTTTACTGAATGTAGAAAAGAGTATAGGTTTTTTGTCTGCAAAGCATTTTTTTAAAATTCAAATTAGTTTTTTTAATAAAAAATAGTTTGTAAAAGGGCAAAAAAGGCGTTTTTAGCCTACATTGAAATAAAAAAAAATTGGCTTCTACGATTTTTCTGAATTTTTAGTATTTTGTAGACTTCTTATGTATGAACAAATTGCTAATGCATGTATGTCCAATATATATCCGGTTTGTAAGTTATGGGTTTTTTTTATTTTATTTTTTGTTATTTACAGTCATGCTTTTTGATCTGTGCGGCACAATTTTCACCAATTTTCTCCCATTTTTTTACTGAATGTAGAAAAGAGTATAGGTTTTTTTGTCTGCAAGGCATTTTTTTAAAATTCAAATTAGTTTTTTTAATAAAAAATAGTTTGTAAAAGGGCAAAAAAGGCGTATTTAGCCTAAATTGAAATAAAAAAAAATTGGCTTCTACGATTTTTCTGAATTTTTAGTATTTTGTAGACTTCTTATTATGAACAAATTGCTAATTGAATATATACCCAATATATAGCCGGTTCGTAAGTTATGGGTACTTTATTTTTTTTTTTTTGGAATTACAGTCATGATTTTTTAATCTCTACGACACAATTCTTATAGTACAACTCCAATTTTTTTTTAGAACGTAGAAAATGGTCCAAAATTTATCTCCACAAAATATTTTTAAAATATTCAAATTAGTTTTTTAATTAAAAAATAATAAAAAAGCCAAAAATTGCATTTTGCCTACCAAAATTTATAAGTTTTCAACCAAACCAAACATAGTGTTTCGAAAAATGTTTTATTGGTGTAATTTCACTTTAAATGATACCAAAAATGAAATTTTATATTTTTTTTTACAGTTGTAACTGTTATATGTGCTTTACAATAGTTTGAATTATATATTTTTTGTCATTATTGAGTCGCTGTAGTGATGGGTCGTTCCAGACGAGACGAGGACAAACTATGGCGAATAATTTCTTACCATTTGTTTAACGAATGGCAACACCATAATCGTAAACAAAAACAAACAGAGCGTTATTTTTTTAAATAAGTTGTTTCTTTATTGATCCAACGAGATTGATCCCCTACTCTCTTTTCACTTGGATAATGTCTGGAATAAGCGCCCCTAGGGACAGCAAAATCCAGCAAAACCACTACCCAACAACAACAACATAAGTTGTTTCTTTTGAAACTTTTCAAGGCGTTTTTTAAATGTTTACGTTACTTTTATTTTCAGAGTGTGTGTTTTAACTGATTTTATTTTTCTAAATTGTTACGCTCACGGCACTGATGATTATTTTGAGAAGTGGTTGGTTTTGGTTCATAGTAATTAATAGTGAAGTGAATCTTTTCTTATGTCTTTGTTGTCGACTACAAGAAGTAAGTATACCAAATCTTTTCGACGGTGAGTTGTTGGCATCATAGCTTAGGTATTGGTGCGAGTTATACTGTCGTATCTGCTTTAATAAAGGTGTAAGCTGCAGAAAATTTGTAATATAAAATCTAAGAATGTAGTCTGGTACAACCACGAATGTATACCAATTCTAGAGATTAGCTGTCGTGCTTATTTTACACCCTGGGCTTAACAGTAAAAAGTTTTTTCGTCCCTGTGTATAGCACATTCGTAATTTAGTCATTTGACCGACGATAAATGTATCATGGAGGATCTGGCAATAGCTTCGCAGTCTTGTTTTCATTTTTCTTGAATTACTTTTGTTTTGGTAGGTTGGTTGGTCGAGATATATTCAGGTTTTTTTCGGTGACCAAGCACACTAACCTGAATATAAATAACTTTGGTCTGCAAAACAAAAGTAATTCGAGAAAATGAAGGCGAGACTGTGAAGCTGTTGCCAGATCCTCCGTGAAACAACCCCATTTATTTATTACACTAATATTGCGTGCAAAATACTTCTGACGGCTAATTAATGTTGAAAAGTTTTGACCAAAAAGTAGGATTTTACCTGTAATTCCATTAATTTTCAAATAAAATTATAATTTCTGTACTTTATGTTGTCATATGAATATATTTGTACTCATTTACGCGAAAGTTATAGGTAGGTACTTTTGGTTCGTCGAACTAACCTCTTGCGTTACATAATTCGGGTTTTCAATTATTTAAAATTTGAATCTGTAGCCAGTCTGTTCTTTTCCTCTGAAAAAAAAAATACAAATAATACATTCTGAAATTTCCTAATTTGAAAAAAAAAAGTTTCTGGAGCTGCTGGGCTCGGGTTCGAATCCCGGCAAAGGCATGGATGGTTGTGTTTGTCAATAAATGGGGGGGGGGTTGTTATTTGTCTATGTGTTTGTGTCGTCCTTTGTGTGTCTCTTGCGACTGTCTCTTCTGGCGAGCTGGGTAATGGGCTATAAAGCCTACAATCTCCCTTCTAGAGGGCGCAATCACTGTCGTATCTGCTTTAATAAAGGTGTAAGCTGCAGAAAATTTGTAATACAAAATCTAAGAATGTAGTCTGGTACAACCACGAATGTATACCAATTCTAGAGATTAGCTGTCGTGCTTATTTTACACACTGGGCTTAACAGTAAAAAGTTTTTTCGTCCCTGTGTATAGCACATTCGTAATTTAGTCATTTATTTGACCGACGATAAATGTATCATGGAGGATCTGGCAATAGCTTCGCAGTCTTGTTTTCATTTTTCTTGAATTACTTTTGTTTTGGTAGGTTCGTTGGTCGAGATATATTCAGGTTTTTTTCAATGACCAAGCACACTAACCTGAATATAAATAACTTTGGTCTGCAAAACAAAAGTAATTCGAGAAAATGAAGGCGAGACTGTGAAGCTGTTGCCAGATCCTCCGTGAAACAACCCCATTTATTTATTACACTAATATTGCGTGCAAAATACTTCTGACGGCTAATTAATGTTGAAAAGTTTTGGCCAAAAAGTAGGATTTTACCTGTAATTCCATTAATTTTCAAGAATTTTACTGATAACATTAATTCTTTATTATCCAAAGTAAAAGGAAAATGTGCTTTAATTAAAACCATCTTTGTGGTCCGGTGCTTGGAAAAAATTATTCGAATCACTCATTAAAAAGTGGCTAAATTTTTTACCAGACCCTAAAGTAGGAATTTACCTACAGTTTATGTCGACAACTCCAATTTTTTTACTGAAGGTCTCAATCGGTATAAGTGTCAGGTCCACAAAGTGTATGGTGGCCAGCCATGTCTATTCACTAGCGGTTTTTAAGGCATTGAAGTAGAAATTGAAATGTAACGTGGGTAAAGTTTGGTTTGCTTTTTATTTTAGTGTTTGGTTTTTCTTTACGGCCTCGAGGAGGTACCAGTGCGCAATCTACTAGCTTGCGAGCCTAGGGGCGAAGCCCCTACGAAGATTGCACAGCAATCCAAGGGTGCGAACCGAGTTATTACTCGCTTGCGAGCCTAGGGGCGAAGCCCCTACGATGAGATTGCGCAGCAATTGAAGGGTGCGAGCCGAGTTATTACTCGCTTGCGAGCCTAGAGGCGAAGCCCCTACGATGAGATTGCACAGTAATCCAAGGGTGCAAGCTTGGGAGCTGAGAGATATTGGGCAGCGGGCGAAGCCCCCTACCGGTCTCAAAATTCTCAAAACTAAACTGTATTTGTTAAAAGTTCACCATCTTTAACCGCAACCAGGTGTTTACCTCTTTGTCTGTGCAAGCCAATCTTGGCGCGCGTATCGCCCGATTTGGCGACCAGATCTTACAGATGAGCATTCCTGCATTGGCAGTATCCTTTTAATAGTCTTGCATGTTTCTTTGTGGAGCAAACAAAGAGAAATTGCGTAGCAATTCTCGGGGGTTGTCGAAAGGTAGCGAGCAGGGGGCGAAGCCCCCTGCCGGCCGCGAAGCGGCCAATGGAATTGCGCAGCAATTCCGGGGTTTGGCGAGCGATAGCGAGCAGGGGGCGTAGCTCCCTAGTAGGCTAAAAAAAAGTTAACTAATGTTACAAAGGAACCTAATGGGAAAATATTTCGAACATTTTATTTTACTTCGTGTCTGAAATATATTAACAAATAATTAAATGGTTTCAGTATGGTAAACAAATGACCAAATTCTCACTGACATCATTACATATGTGTATTTTAATGCAACGAAATAATTGGTTGTTCCAATTAGTTGTTTCGAGAAGTTCTATGGCATCAAATCTATGAGGTGGAAAAGAAGCAATTACCATGATCTAATTCAATAGTAAAGTAGACCGTAAACAGTTGAACAAATTAAAAAACAATGCCGCCTTTAAAAAGAAGAAAATACAAATGGATCGAAAAGTATAAACAAAAGAAAGGAACTAAATATAGACATGAAATAAAGCCTAATAACCATTCACTTATTGACAAGTGTTCCAAAAATTTCTTTATCAAAAGAAATCAAACAGTGCGTAACACAACTGGCAAAGATGAACAACTGTTTATCTTCAAACTGCAATTTTCAAGGGTTCGCTAAATGAAAACTTTCATTAATGGTAAACAGACCTTGTTAATTTTACGATCAATTATTTTCCAATGATTTTCTGGAATAGGACAAATGCCGTTGACTGCTTGCAATTGTTACTGAATGTTGCTGGTTTCAAAGAACTCAAGCGGCCTAATTAAGCTGCCATGTCAAAAACGCATTAAACTGGTTCGCATTTGTTAAAGCAAGTTAAAGCTTAACAAGAAACTTGCAACTGAAAATCTTTGGATAATCATTAAAACATACCAATCAGTTCTATAAATAAGTTTTTATTCATTTTCAATGGTATTTTCTCTGGACATTGGATTGTACATGTACATAGTTATCCCTTCAGTTCAAATGAAAATTTGGCATCATCATTTTAGATTTTTTTCTGATCGTCTATGGCCATTTATGATATCAAAAAGCACATCATTCAATTCTTCAAAAAAAAATTATGTTTGAAAATATTTTTTAACAATCCTAATAAATGTCAGCCCATTATTTTTTTTAAATTATGATCAGAAACATGATGATGCCAAATGGCATCATTCGGAATGAAAGGGTTAATTATTATTGAATAAACTAAGTGATAGTCCAAGCAATAATACGTTAAAGTAATTTCATCTCTACGAATAAATTATTATTCTATTACAAATTAAATAATCACATTAATTTGTTCATGGTATTAAATAAAATCGTTCGATTCCAATTGAATAAGACAAGATTCTGGTAACTCAACCTCTATTTCTTTTCCAATGACAGATGGGAACACAACTCTCAATCAAGGAAAAGTTCCATCACGAATACCGATTTATCATCCATAATAAATACCCGAATATTATTAAGTAACGGTCTCCTTCCTTATAATTCTGACCTATGCTTTCAGAGGTAAACTGTATCAAGTACTGAATCAAACATATAAAAGGCAGTACAGTTTACTTCTGAAATACTGAATGTATCTTCCCCCCAAAAAGTAGCAGAAATGAGGTAGGGGCCAATCTTTGTGATAAACGGTTGGTCTTTGGAATGTTCCGATATCCTCATTTGTCACAAGATGGAACAGATCGAACATAAACAAAATGCGGCCATTAATGGGAGACCAAACATTACATGGAAAAGTACATAGGACAACTGCTACGTAGTTTGACAAAGTTGTGCCAGACAATTGATGGGATAAGTACAATGTGTTTCTTCAGAATATGAATTATACTCGCCGCCAACCAAGAAACGGTAGGGATGGCGGTTTTTCAGAAAACAACCGGTGTTTCAAAAACCAGTTTATCGGTTTTACTGAACCTTAAGACCGGCCTTATGAAAAACCGGTATTTTGGTCAAAGCCGAGGACGAAAAAAAAAAAAAAACGGTTTCGGTTTTCCATCCCTAAAGTGTTTCAAATAAGGGTGGCGGGAAGTATAGAATCAATGGGAAATAGTTTAAGATAATCCCAGCTTTACGATAATCCCAGCTCACATTCTCTCTCACAATAGCTACAGTCTCTTCGCACTTGAAAGAAGATTATGGTACATTGAAGTGTATAAATTTTGGATTTTAAGAAAATTGCACAAAACCCTTTACTTCGAAGTTGTTCTAAGTAGTAACTAAGAAAGAATTTAATACTGTGTTTGGGGTTTTTGTTAAAACCGCATCCCCCCAAAATTCACGCGTCTAAGTGGCAGCTTACGTTAAAAACCTACCTTCTTTTAAGAAGAAAGCGTTCATAATAACGACGATACAAACATAAAACTAGTTTTGAGAAAAATGATAATTAAAGCTTTGTTAAACTCTATATGCGTAGTACGAAATGGATATATATCCGTCATGTAAAAGCATCCTATTGCAAGATAAAAGTGATTCAAGCCAGATGCCACGAGGGACAAATGGCGATGGGACACGAAATAATTTTTCCAGAAATATCCCCACTTATTAAAAAAAATTAAAAAGAAATAAAAAGGCAAGGATTATTACGAAGCGTGCTCTAGAATGGAGGATTAGAAAAGCGGACGTTCTTTATAAATCTCTGTCGACTTCTGCAATTTGTTAAGATCTTAAAGGAAGCACAGAACATAAAAAAATGTCCGTTCTGGGAGTTATTATAGAAAAGAATTTTGGAGATAGATAGGGTTCTTTTTTTATCGTTCCTGACAAGATAGTACTTTTCCAAGAGTTATAAAAGAGAGTAAACTTAAACTAGGAGGGGTTTTTTTTGTGCAAGTTTCGAAACATAAGATACATATTTTAAGTAGTACTATTTGAATGAAAATGATAAGGGGTTAAGTTTTTTGTTTTGTTTTTTGGTTTAAAAAAAGCATATTTCCGAAACTTAAAAGTTTGCGCAGGGATGGATACATTTCTGCAACACTTTCCAAAATAGAATGATTTAATCAAAACAAATAAAACACAATAACCGAGAATACCTAAATTAAGACACTGGATATTTTTATATATTTGATGACTCTCTCTCTCTCTCTCGTTCGTTTCAAAACCAGCTTATAAACTGCAATCTCGATTCGCACCAACTTTTCAATCTTACCACTTATCTTAATTAGACCCAAGAACATAAAAAGTTCAACGAACGTAATCAAGTAAGGAACACACAATCAGTCCTTTAACATCAGTCTCGCGTCATTCTACACACACAAACCCAAGAATAACTTTTTTTTTCTTTTGGCATCCAACTCATTACAACAAAACACATTAAAGCCGATATGCTTGCAGGAGATTTTATAAATGAGTGAAACAATAATTGCAAAAAAAAAAAAGTCTTATTACTACTGCTTAGTGGGGGAGGCCGTCATTAGGTCTTTTTGTACAGAAAAAAGAGCCGATGAATTATTTGGTATTGGATTGACAAAGTTTTAATTTTCAATTTTGGTTAAAAATTTGTATTATTATCATTATCATTAATTGGGATATTATGAAACATACTTAAAAAAAAAAACTTTTATAAATACTAATTTTGGGGAAAACAAGCTGAAGCCGCCCTCTTTTATAGTAAAACCCATAATAAGTCTGCAGTATAGAAATGTTCTACGAGAAAAAGGGTAAATAGTTCTCATTTTCGAGTGCGATAATCGAATAAAAAAAGGTATTTCACATTTAATAAACCAATTTATTCGTTATTTCATGACGTTTTTATTATTTTTATTAGTTTTTGCTTCAGTTAGAGTTAATATTAATTATTTTTTCCTTCGATTTTAACGTAACAGGGCGCACGAATATCAGGGCGGACATATCGCAAAGGAGCGACCAATCAGAGTATCAAAATTTCGGCGCCTTTGCTTGGCGACAGCGTTGTTTACGCTGGTTTCCTCCGAATAGAACATTTCAATGCTTCAAACTTAAGGTGTGTTTTACTGTAGAACAGCAAACTCCGGCTAAACAGTGTTTTTGATAATTTAATTTTTAATTTGGTGACTTACGAAAAGTCAAGGCAGATCTAAAGTATACGGATACCAATTATGGTTGACTTTGGCTAGAATGTTTTGATTTATAGATGACCATAGACATTATGGATGCTGTTTACTATAAACCTATTAGTCCAAGCATTAAAATTAACAATCATTCAAATATAAGTTACATTCATGTCACACCGCAACAGCGCATAGGTTACCCTTCTCTGTGACCCTTTGGGTAATTGTCGAAAAAAGATATTCCATCGAGGAAAAGACCAGATGGGATTTATTAATGAAACTGACCCAGAAAAGCGGGAGTAGATGATGATGGTCTTTGAGGAATGTGACGTCATGTTCCGAATCTTTTAGGACTTCCTACTTAGGCCTTATCAATATCGCCTTGTGTTGTTTGGGAAGACGTTTGTTTCCCCAACAAAGCGCTAGGATGTTGTTTGTTATTGAGCCGTGAACACTTGGGAAAAAAGGCGATATAATTAAGTGAATTGAAGGAACTTGACATTTTTCATAGTTTCAAGGGAAATGATTTTAACAAAAAAAGCTAACATTTGCTTGATTAAAACATAAAATCATGGAATTTATTTCAATATATTTTTTTATAAAAATTTCCAGCTTTTTTTTTAATCCTCTGAAGGATAAGCAAATTGGTTCGGTTCAAATTTAAAATTTTAACTGAAAATTAAAATATATTAAAATTATCCGATTATATTTCTGTAGCAGATGATTATAAATGACGCCCCCATACTTTAAATTTAAAATTTATAAATTTTAAAATGGTTGTGTTTTGCTGGAAAACAGGACAGGTTTACACGTCCGTATCCCTAGAGAGTAAAATTTTATTTTATAATGAAAAATGCAGCATAGGAAAAGTAAATAGTAGAATTTCCCTTAACTAAAATAACCCAACTGACAAAATTTTTCCATTTGCTTCACTAAAAAAATATTTTGACTAAAATAATATATTATTATTATTATGCATGATATACCATACCCTATTAAAATTATGGGGGAACCAAAGACAGAAATGGCCTAGCACAGACGTTACTTTAAGCCGCATAATTTCATGGCCGCATTTCGTAATGTTGCTGTTTACTTTCAACGATAAGCAGAAAGCAGGGTTTGAGCCTCATAGTGCTTGGATAGCGGAAAGCCGTCGCCTACACGAGGCCGAATTTGGGGGCGGAAATTTTATGGACCAAAACGAAGTACGGGAAAGCTTGGCATCACTACTCTTTGAAAACAATATTGAAAACTTTATTTTTATTTTTAAGGTGATGTCAGTCTCGCTCCTTTCGTTAAATCATAAAAATAACCACACAAAAAAAGAGCATTAACGATGTACGACCATTTTTATTACAATTACAATAACCATAGCAACATTACTATTATCAAAACAGAGATAAAATGTTGCCATTCAGGAATATGAAAGTGATTATAACTTCGAAACCTTACACGTGCTTTATCATTTCTATATCTATAATTTATCGTTATAGCTATAGAAAAATGTGTAAGAAAAAAGCAATGAAATTTAAATGCATAAAAATATTTTATTATTTTTTATCAAAATATTCTCTTATTAATGTTAAGTGAATGGGCAACAGATAGGGCACTGTTTGGAACACTTGCGCGATTTAAATATATTTCCTTTTAATAATTGTAAAGTTACTTAAATATTCGAATTAACAATAAATGTTCGCAATAGAAGCACATTAAAGTAGCATGTACTTGTCGAATTATGTATTTAACTTTTTTTTTAAACGATAAGAACATATTTTTCAGAAACGTAGAAGTTACAAACGTGCCAAAAGCTTGTTTCAATTGAGGTGTTATAATTGTGAAATTTTTATCTTTTAAGAACTGATTGCGAAATATTATGGTTTTTGCAAGCTAAAAAGTAAATATTTTCAAGATAAGTAAAATGATAAAAGAAATCACGTATATTTCTAAGATTAAAAATACCTTAGTTGCTTTGTTATCAGAAGAAACGATATGAAATGGGAGATTTCTTTCAAAATTAAACACTATATCATTTAAAAACAATAAACACTAAAGCGATATATTTCTGAATAAAAATCAAAGTAAAATAATATAATTGAGAAAATACTCTTAAAATATGCCCCTAAGGCTTGTTACCTCTTCGAAGCCTGGTTTTTCGCCGGACGCGAGACCTTTGACTTCGTTGGCGGTCAACTCTTGACTGTCGGTATCCAAAGGTTGTCTTCATTGCCATAGTCATGTTTAAGTCCCACACAGAACAGATGTAAACTGAACTAAAGCACATTCAAAATGGTTCATGAATAATGTTCATGCATTGCATGCACACTGAAATACTCCCCCGTTTGATTCAGAGGCGCCGAAACATCAATTCAAAGCTAAACTTCGTTATCAGTCCAAGTTGAAGGTTAGTAAAGCGCGGCACCGCAAATCTCACTTTTGCAAACGTCGCTTATCATCTATCCACAGATATTTTTATGCATAAGATATGAAAACACATCCTCTACGCCGCTGCACAATAGAATCACAGGTGTCCCGTTATCTTTCTTGTCTAAGGAAACCGAAGTCACGCTCAACTAACAAGGTAAAAGGCTCTAGAAAAAAAATTAAAACTTGCCCCACAGGGATCAATTAAAAAACGGGCTTGTCCCCTTGAAGATATACGTTACAAACACTTTTGCTGCTTTTTCAGCATCAAGCACCCAAGCAGAACGGTATGCAAGATGGAGTCTAATCGAAGAGATGATCATCATCATGGCGCTCTCCTGAGTGTCGTAAGAGGCAGTTTTTGCAGACGACTACTACAACCACCAAATGATTTGCACATAATGGATTTCCAAGTTCTAAGTTCGGATTTTTTTCCCGAATTGATGAAGATGATTTGTTGTGTCATGACACGGTACGGTAGTGATTGAAGACCATCAACTATTGGGCAAGAGCAGCCATTTCGCCTGATGTAATGGCACCAGATATTAGTGTTGCCGTCTCAATACCAAGGTTGCGTTAAAAGAAAAATGGCAATAAACAGTTTGACATGCACGCTCGATCGGCGTTACCTGCACGAAAAGCGTTGCATTTACCGTTGTTACGATTTCGTGAAACTTGAAACAGCCACTCCCCAATGGTAATCATTTACGATTGTTAGAATCATGTCAGTTACATTTTATCAGATATAAAAAAGTAGTTCGCACAGGAAACAAGAAAATGTGCATGGCTAACAATCTTATATTATAATTCAATAAAAAGTTTAGCCTATCTACAAATAACAATAATCGAAAACTTCTAAAAAACTTTTTTAAGTCTAGAAAATAGTATATTGCTTAAAATAAGGCTACAAATAATCAAAGTTTCATTAATAATCCACATTCTTACATCCAGATTCAAATCACGAAACTTCCAAAGATTTTTTCGATGAAATTATGAGCAAGAGAAAGTTCTTGTTTCAGTGAGCTATTTCCGGATTAAAAGAAATAAAGATCGATATAAAGCTTGAAATATCAAGATGGGCTTTTTTTTTACTGGAGCATGACCAAAGAGTTTTGTGGATGTGATCGGGCTACATCACGCGCGGCTGAAGTATCGACAATTCGATGCAGTATTCTCTCCAGGCAGGAACTTCAAACAAAAGCAGTAACTTCTTGTGGGAGGCACGTGACAAACAAAAAAATACATGTAAAATGGGGGGAGGTAAGTCACGCTTCAGAGTCTACAACTTCAAAAGCTGATTGCAAAGATACATATCATCCACAACAATTTATAAACATTTTGCTCTGTAAAGAAGTCTCGGAATCTGGTTCTATCGACATTTATATTGTTTTGCATTGAAAGTTCAAAAACATTTGAATTTTTTTATGTATATCATAATTTCCTTCAAAAAAAAAAATATATATATATCCAAAAAAGGAGAATTTCAATATGGCGAGAGAAATATGAATCTTGGAACGATTTTAGTCTCATTTTTTACTTCATTGTAATTAAACATCGACGAAAATCGTATAGGAAAAGTCCTGGCCAACATATATTCGGCTTATGCACAATTTACCTTTACCGATGCTTGACAATATAACTTCTAAGATAAAATCCAATAAATATGAAGACAATATAACTAAAACAAACCAAATAAAGCGAATAATCCAAAGGTACAACCCGCGAAATCAAAGGAAATCCGGGAAACTCAATCAGAAACCTTGTTTACGGATCTTAGTAAACACAATCACACGGAATTAATTGATTTCCTTCGCCCGAAGGGTTATCAGCCGAACTTTATCACGAACCAGCAATTCCACAACCGATAAAAGTCGATAACAATCTTCTTGTACTCTTGATGAATATCCAATTAAAAACACACATTTCACAGATTCAAAACACACAAAAGAAACACACAGGATTCGCAACAATGTGCACTGAAGACTCACAACAAGAGTTACGTTGTTTTCTTTTGAATGGGATGTAGCGATATGGTTAAAAAACAAAACGCGCTACAAGATGAAAGAAGAACCAGATCCTAGTTTGGGATGGTGCCTACCTGCGAAAACCTGCTCGAAACGCGATTCCGCCCTGTAAATAGATGCTGAAGATGGTTCTTCAACCTTGGCCTTGGCAAGTGGCCTGTAATGGGTCACTTGGTCAGTCGATCAGAAACGGTTCCTATTTGGCCGAATTGAATATAGGAGAGAGAAGATGGGAAGGTTCTTCCGGTATTGCTGAGATTTTTTTTATAAATACGAAATATAAGGATAATAAATGTTTTTGAACAGGTTCTCCCTTTATTGTTGAGCTTTTTTTAAAAAAAATATAATAATAAGGAATATTAGGATGATAAATGATGTTTTTGAATATAGGTTTTTATTGTAGGATGTCGCAAAGCTAACACGTTTTATATTTTGGATAATAAATTATTCATAACTTCACTAACAATATGTAATGTTAAATATCCCCGATTTCTGAACTCTAAAAGTATTTTTCAAAAAACTTATTTAGTATTTTATAAGCCTTCAAAAACCACAAGTAATAAATTGTAGGCATTTAAATACTCAAAATGTAATGGAAACAATTCGAAAATACCCAAATCAGCGCAAAACTTTAAAAATTAAACAGAATTTTAAATAACTAAGAGTTAAATGACAAGAGAACTAATAATTTCAAATAACTAGGGAGTATTTAAATTAGCTAAGCACAAGAAGTTCAAAAGGTAATCCAGTACTAAAGTCACCCAACACAACAAACAGCGAAGGTATTTCCTATATCCACCCTGTCCTTCTCCCCAAAGCAATAAAGAAGACCAACAAAAGAAAACCGTAACTCCTTTGCATTTTCTTTCTATGTGCCTCCCTCCATTGAATTCCGCCTTAGATGAGGAATAATAATATAAAAAAAAAGGTCAGCCAGGTAAAGGCATACCTCGTACCTTGACCTATCTCGTGACCTTTCTTCAAGCCCACACTGGGAAACGGTTGCTGATGAGATCCTAAAGGCTATTTTAAAAATGTTGTAACTAACCATTCGACTTTTTAAAAACTATTAAATATGGAGGTTCAAGCAAATGCAATTTTTATCATCTGAATGCAAAAAAACTTTATTTTGCATCATTTTAAGCTTATAAAAAAACAATAACTTTCCAATACATTTAACGTCGTTTTATATCACGCTAAAATATATAATTCGTTAAACTTCAGGGATTTTCGAAAAGTAACAAAAAAAGTAAATAACGATTTTCGTTATAAAAACCTTACAGTATGGATACTAAATCGTAAATTATTTCGTTCTCTAGAAATTATATTATAGTCAAACATGCGTGTTCAATTATTAGCTCATGGTTATCTGTTATTTTAAGGAAAATTAAATAGTTGAAGCCCAGCACCATAAAACTGAGTTGTTAAAAAAAAAATATCGGTTACTACTTTGTCAATCTCGTACTCAAAAAAAGGATGCTGATGAGATGCCTGGAGAAGGTTCAAAAGGAATGCGTAAAGTCGTTCGAAATGAGCCTCAAAATGCCCCTCGTTTTTGTGTGTAAGTACGTGGGACGGAAATAAGCCCTTAGAATTGCCCTTTTTTGTATCTCGTTTGGCGCGAAACCTGGAAAAGAAGATGGATGTCTATAAAATAGCCGAAGCTGTGCCTTGGTGGGACTTTAAAACGTCCATTTGGTTTTCAAATAAAATTTATGAAAGAGCAATACAAAGCAACATAATACTGAATACCGTAGAATGGAGTAACTTTGGCCCGAACATACAACCCTAGTAATGAATTTCGTCTTGAATATTATTTTACTCATAAGTCAAGGCAGAGTTACCAGTTACCACTAATTGAAAAAAAGTAAGCAGATTGTTAAAAAGCGCATTTAATGAGATGTTTTAAGCTTGAAAAGATTGGTCCTAAGTTATCCTCCAGGGCCAATTTACGGCAATTTTCATTTAGCATGCCTCATAAGTATATGTTTAGGATCAAAACTGTTATGCATTCTTAAATGCATTAGATTTCTCCCGAAATTATTTAGTATTAAATATTTGAAGGAGAGTTACATTATGTTCACAACAGGTCCTCAACCCTATGTCCTCATCAACACTGTACAACATGCTACCTCAGCTACCAATTTATTACCCCTTATCAAAGGGCCATTCCACCAACATAATAAGCGCATCATGTCATGGAAGGTACACAAAATTAAATACCCATTTTCACAGCACAATGCTGGGCTCTCACAAACGTGAGAACGCAGCTCCATACGGTTTCCCGTCAAAAAGATAGAAAGTGTGTGTGTGTACCCCCCTCCCAAATTAAGCCACGCGCGTACCCCCCGCATCACGTTTTGTGTGTGTACAGTGGGAATACGGATCATAAAACTTGTCCCAAAACTATGAAAACGGTGCAGCAGAGCGTGGCGGAAAAAGCGATATGCGGGTGCTAAATGTGTTTTCCGAAATGGTTTTGAGTAACTGTGGAGGACACGGTAGTTTTAGGATAGGGTCATTTGGACTCAACCCTTGAATTGGAGAAAGACAGTAGGAATTAAAAAGTTCATGGGGAAATAGAAAAACAATTATATAAACAAGAATAAGGAGAAAATAGCAACTCATATTTAATTCATAACAAACCAATGAAAACAAAAATGTATCTCTATTTTCGGTTTATACTGTATAAAACTTGAAAATGTCCGAATAAGGGTTGAAAATTTCTGCTGAAATAATTCTTATATTTCAGAAAATGCTAAACAGATGTAATATATAACTACAAAAAACATATTAAAAAATGACACAAGTACACAAAATTTTCATGTTAATTTTTATGAACCGATTTTAATCGATTTCGAAATAAATCTATATTTAACACATAATTTTTTTATAACTGAATAATATTTTAATACTATTTAGGTTGGGATTATAGATCAATGAACCTTCAACCAATTTTCAATCAATTTATAAAAATGTATGTAAAGTATTTAAAAGTTATCCAACTATAATTCATTTGTTATCCTTCAACCCCGACCCTAATTGCATATCGTCAGCCATGACCAATTTTGTCCGGACTAGCTAGTATATACTCTCCCGCTAAAAGAAAGATGTGTCTCCGCTTGAAAAGAATCACATGGGAACCGAAATAAAATTACTCCCCACTTTCTAAAAGAGAGATTGGGGGAAGAAAATAAATAATCCGGAACTCCGGGTTCTTGCATTACGAAGCAGCAAAAACGACAGCCCCACGAAACGGCAAAGCAAGTTCAACCCAAAGTTGTGAAAAGAATATTCTTTGAGAAAACAGTTGTTCTCTATTCCTGTTTGATGTGGAAAAAAAAACACCTAAGCGCAGAATTCCAATACAATTGTTAAAGAACTAATACTTAATGTTCAATTCTTTTCGTATTGAACGTTTAGAAGATACAGTTTAATTCTGAATTCATTGGTTAAAGTACGAGTTGAGAAAAACATGCAGGGACAGTTAAATTTATCTCCATTTTAGACAATAGGCTGGTATGCATATTAGAACTGTTTCAGAAACGCATTTTTGGGGCCTTTCGTGAACTAATAAATGGTTTCAGTAATTACCTTAATGACAAATTGTTGGAAATAAATTGTTGTTTTTGCTTTGATATTCATCATAATTGTTTGTGCGGTCATGGAATACAGCACAGATCGTTACTGATATCAGAGTTTAAACATGATATTCATGCCGCATTATCACCTTCCGAAATCATTTTGACATTGTGATATCGGAATATATTCCGACATAGCGAATTTAGTTTCTTCCTAGAAAGATTTTTTAATGTTTGCAATTGTCAACATTGCGAACTTGTATCAAATTGAGTTGACAAAAATGAGGTTGGTCTTAGTTTGTTAAAGAAACAAATGAAAAAAGAACTGTGTGTTCTTTTTGTTGACATCCGTACTAACAAGTCCGATGGGCAAGCCACTGTGACCGATGACGTCATCTATAACCATGGAAACACTACCGCCAACAATTTCCAAACAACTAAATTCATCTCCGTCCCAAGACCATTCTCCATTATTTATTTACAACCGTAGCCGACTCATGTTACCTGTATTAAACTTTGAAGGGGGCTCCTTTTTTTATTTTCCCGGTAATTCCGGGAGGATTTGGATACACTGGTGTGACAAGGCTATAACTAACAACTCATATTAATTTTAGTAAAATTAGCAGGGAATTTTACGAAAATGTTGAAGGATTATGGAGATAGAAATCTTTCGGTCCAGCGTAAGTCACAAAACAAGTAATTTGCCGGTTATTCTAAGGTCCCTGTATTGATTGCAACCACATGTATGGTCGTAATAGAGCACGAAACCCATTAAAATTAATATAAGCTACATGTTTTGATACTGGAGCAAAATACTAATAAGGTACTTTTCGGTTTTGGTGCAGATTTGTGCATATTTTGTATCGGGACCGTCAAACTACACACATACCACTGCAATCGTAATTCGTAAGGCAGAGAGTCCAACACAAACCTGTAACGATACCAACTTATCTCCAGTTTTTTCTAACTTACACTCTAAAAGATGAATGCTCAAAAACGACGAAATTTTCCTCAATTTTGACGATTCCGTTACTGGCAAATGCTCCGAGTTTTCGTTTCCTCAAAGTAGTGAAGAAATTTGAATCGTCATTTTTGAGCACGTGAGTACAACAATGAGATTCAGTTTCCTCAAAATCAAGATACATCAGAATCGTCAAATCAAGGTCGTAAAAGTGAGGATTCGCGTTTACTCAAAAGTAACGTGATAGTTTGACGAAACAATCCTAAAAATTAACGAAATGAGGCTAGAGGATTCATGAATCGTCAAAAATGAAAGTGTTATTTCTGAAGAGTGTACAAATAGGATCTTATATGCTTACGAAACACCATTAAAATAAATATGCACCTTTTTCAAACTATTTCCAGGTATTGTTGGGACAGGAGTAAAAACAGGATTGTAAAAATACGTTCTGGGAGAGGACACAAGAATCCTGGTAAATAAAAGGTATAAATAAATTGCGGAATCCAGTCCTGTATTGAATAATACCCTGTAGTAAATATTCTTTTATCCCGCTTTTCCCGAAGCGAGATTTATCGCGAGATATAAACAATGAGATTTAACTGAAAAGAAATGGAAGAAATCACTTCTTTTTTGCATTTATCCTCGCTTTAGTTTGGAGAAGAATTGTTTAGGTGCATATTAAAATATTTCGTGGGTGAGATTTATTCACTTCCAAATAAACAACAAAAATAAACTTTCAGGACAAATCAGAATTTCAGTACTATGTACAACTTTACTTTGATATGTTTTGGATTTGCAAAGTTCTTTTCTATATGACAATTAATTTAACTATGGATTTTTATGTAACTAAATCAATATCAATCCTTTGACGACTCTGTTATATTATTTTCCTTCTTCGTAAATTAGTTAATTTCTCCGTTCAGAATTTTTATGCATACGATGAAATTTTGTTACGAATATTTTATTTAAAAAGTAAAATCAAGCAATTATATATTTAAAAAAAATATCATACAAAACACCCCCCCCCCCTCCGCTTAAAATCAAATAAAAAAGACCCAGAAACAATTGCCATAAACATTCCAAAGAACAACCTCGTTAGTTTCTTGTCACCGTCCTTCAACCATTTAAGCAGAAGACAATCACAGTTGACCTCCAAAACATGTCTTCTCTAAATAAAACAAAAAAATATCTTGCTAGGCCCCCCAGGCGCAGAATTCACTTACGACTTACTAACCCGCAATCGAGGGCATGCTGCATTTGTCAACTTGAGACTTGGTCGTCGTACTCTGAGTACCACAAGATAACTTCTTGGATCCCTAGAGGGATTGTTATCTCACACACCATATAGAGGTAGGAATACGAGAGAGAATCTTGGCGAGAAAAAAAGTGGAGTCTTCTAAAAGTTGCCAAATCGATGATTTGGAAGATTTAACGTTGCTTTTGAGCTTGTGGCGGTAACCACGCAGCCTCAATATATCATCATCCTAACGCTAGAGAGCGCAGGTTTATCTCTGCGTTCATACTACCATTCTAAATAACAATGAATGTAGTAGTATATTCTAAATAACAATGAATGTAGTAGTAGGTTACTCATCTCCACTTTGAGGATCCTTTTGGTAGACAATGGGTGACTGAGGCAGCTGCAAGCTACACGAGGGCTATTGGGGACAAGCCTGATGATTGTGAACGACGGTAAACTGACGATACATCAGAGCTGGTACCATTAGAGGTATGAGAACGACGCTGGGAGAGAAAAATAAAATCGTGAGGCCATTTGCCAAATCAACGTTTTAGTTTGGTTTAGTTGATTTATGACACAATAGAGAGCAATTGGGGACGGGCTTGGTGATTTTCAACGGCGATCAAGCGATAAGTCGCCAGAGCTAGCACCAAAAACACAAACCATAGTACAGAGGTAGGTACTGAAGAAGTCATTCCTTCATCGGCATACGTTTGAGTTGTTGAAAAAAAAGATATACGTACCCTTCATAGGTGAGGTTTTTAATTCATATTTATTTTTTGTGTTAAAACACCGTAGCTTGCCTATCATATCTGATCGTGGATCCTGTTTAAAAGAAGCGCCAAGTAATGCGCCAAGCAGCTATTTGTCATTTGTTAGGGCCATTTGAGAAAACAATTAATGGCTTCACTTGGCACCGATTTTTGCATGGTTTTTGATGGAGCAACCTCTACCTCATTCCTAACCTCTATACTTCTCACACAGAAATGACGCAGCCTATGGGGATGAGTTCTTTTTTTTTTTTTTTGCACAAGAAAAGGGGTGAGAAATCTGATATCTGTCAGAAAAGTATGTTGTAGGAAAGGTGGATGGATTATATCTCAAGGCTCATATGGACGATTATTTTTGTATGAGATGTCTGGGGACATAAGACGACCTCCACTTCAGAAGTAAAGTGCAGGTTGAAAGATGATGCTTTGGATTCCAATGTTATAGGGAACATCGTGGGAAAGAATTTTTAGCTATATTTAGACTTTTAATAGTTCTGTAAAAAAATAGTACAGCTATGATATAATGGCCGGCCTGTTCATTGGTGACTTTAGGCGAGCTTGGAAATTTAACGTAGAGTTGCTATACTTACTGATTTATGTGAAATATGAAAGTGGAAAATTTACCACACTTGGGCATTGTCGCTGCCTAGGCCTGGATATGTAACGCAAATCGCCAAATCAAGACCGGCCACTATATCATAGCTGTTCCAAAATATTATACTGGTTGTCGATACATGCTAAACCGTAAGCCAGAAATTTTTTTTTAAGTTAAGTCGGCAAATGCCAAATTCCAGCCTTGTTCTTCGAAAAGTAGCTAAATCATGAAGGCTAATTGCCTAACTTGCCTCATTAGAATTTCCAGTTGAATTAACTGGATTTTTCGATGAAAAGAATAAACCACGAAATTACAATTTCTGGGTTGAACGAACTTCCAATCTTTCAATTACAAAATTGCCTTTTCTCCAATTAGCCTTTCACTGGCACCCCTCAATAAAAAATATGGGCACCCACAGTGAACAACATGATAATTCTAATTGACTGCAACACTTCCGGCTGCCTATATGGAGCCGGAGCTTTAACACAGCCATGAGACCTCTCTAAACTACGTAAATTTGTGTTAATGTAATGGCATCATTTCGTTGTGGGATACGTCCTCGTTAAACTTGTAAGAAACAAGAACGAGAACTTAAGTGTGGGATAAGAACAACGAATTTGACCTCAGTAAATCAGATATGAAGTAAGATACGATTCACTAAATGACTTTATTATTCCAAAAACGCTTATGAAACTATTTGTACTTTCATAAATGCAGGTTACAGTTATTTTTATTCAAATATTCTTCTTAAAAGAAAGTGAGCGTTCGAAAACGAACTCATTTCTTAACTAGCATTTCGTTTTCTTTGTGTATCATATAAGCATTACTGGGATATATACGATTATTATATTATAAATTATTGAATTGATATAAATATTCTTTAACAGTTTGTCAATGGCTATCAGTTTTATGAAATAACAAATATTTTTTCTTATAATTATGTTACTTTTTTAAAGACATTTTAAAATCAATTTTTAAGAAACATATTCAGTCATTGGTCCTGGATAATTCTTATTTTACATTTAAGTATTTTAATGGACAATTTATTATCTGTTGCGGTTAATATGCATATCTAAACCATTACAGAAAAATTACGAATATCATATCTACAAACTACTTCCTTTCAACCATAAAAGAATTAAAATGGCTAATTAGCGTTCAGTGAAGGCTACAAAACATTTCAAATAAACAACAAACTGAATAAAAAACATTAAGATTAGTCTCAAGTTCAGTGTATTGTTTTCTTAATCTTACACTGTGGAATGAAATGTTTACATCGAAATATTAGATAAAATTAGTCCAACTCTTAAAAGTCTGTGTAGTTATCTTTTCTCACGACTTTCTTTTTAGAGAATTGAGATACAAAAACACGATATAAGGGGAGGCTCTAAGTCAGAAAGTGCAATAAACAAATGATTTCGAATTATCACAGCATCTCAGCCGACAATTGATCGCCGAAATATTATCTAAAGATTTAGATGACAGTCCTTGTATTGCGATTTAATAACTTTTTTTTATATCAATGGGTACGAAGAAATACGAATTGAATTTTTATCAGATTAAATATAGCTAAGATAATGGAACAATCGGAGAAAAAATAACTTCACAATTTTAATTTTTCAAAAGTACAAAACATTTAGCTTCATATATATTAAATCTGTTAGAAACATCTAAATCATCATTGTTTATTTTAATGGTATTCATGTACTATAAAATAATATAAAATGTTATGGTTAGTTGACTTCATTAAAAAAATATATACATTTTAAAAGTCGAGGACTCCATGAATTGCACTTTGCAACTAAAATAGAACACATAATATTTTGGAGAAGTTTATTTTTAAGTTAATGAACTCCAAGAGAATAAGACGTTATAATTCTTTGACATTTTTTTAAAATTTCAAATTCTATTTTAAAGTCAAAGACAACGAATTCCACTCGGCAACTAAAATATATCTCAGAATATTTCGAAGAATTCTAATTTTAACTTAAAACTAATCGAACCATATCTTAAAACCGTTCATCTGAAGTCATTTTGAAAGAAGACGTCAGGGTAAGCACAACAGTTAGAATATTAGGACCCTAACCGTAACGGTTTCGGTCATCCGAGTTCCATACTAATGCAAGGTCAACAGTTTGAAAAAAAAAAAAAACTTTGGCCGGTCGCCCGAATTGAGATCAGTTCCACCACTTCTTTCGCTCATCCGAATAAGCCTTGAGTGCACAAATTGAAATTAAGTGACTTTAAAGCAAATTGAACTCCACGGAGAAGTTACAATAAATACGATTCTTAAATTATATGCTTGAAGAAAAAAATTATAACGTTGACAGTTTTAGTAGCTATTATTTTAAACCGTCGAACAGGGAAATCTTTGGTATACTAACACGGATTTTTAAAACAAGGTACAATAGGGTACCTTTCCTCATATAAATACTTGGACGAAATATTGTTTAAATTGTCCCAAAACGAGTTTTGAAAGAAAGAAATTTTAATATGAAATTTTATTTTCCTCGAATTAAAATAGCGTTTTTTATTGCAGTTATGAAACTTTGCTATAGTATATTGGCTGGGAATATAGTCATTATGTTCTACAAAACATTTCGTTAAATTTCAGAATAATTATGGTTACACCCACAAATGTAACGAGTTTATCAATCGATTCAGTAATTAATTAAAAATTCCATTCATCTAGATAAACATAGATATTAAATCGGCTTTAATAACTATTATCAACAATGGAGAAAGTGCCTTTATCATCACAATATCCGGCTTTTTCTTATAAATGATCACAACGTTTTGGTAACGTCATGAGGCATACTCAACACGCTAAGTACAAAACCACTAATGACCCGAAGACTTGTCAAAGAACTCGACTGTTCTTCTAAACCGCAACCAGAAATTATGTCACCACTCTTCATTTTTCCCAGAAAGAGATATAAGAACGAGATTAGAGTCATTGTTTCTGGCATCAATCGAAAGGAAAAGGGAAAACTACCGTCAGAAGCTGATCTACTTACGTTTACCTGAGAAGTAAATATTGGTATCAGTCATTTGTGTGTATACACGTGCAGCTGTGTTGAGTATGAAAGATACACCTGAAAGTATAGTTAAAATGACAAGTTTATGTCATAAGTTTGAATTGGAATAAACGTGGTCACGTTTATTGAGAAATGGTAGGATTCATACGGCATACGGGTATTGTGTAGCGCGTACAACTGTACATCTTAGATTCCAAATAACAACAAGATGGCTACACTGTTAAAAATTTTGTGCTTGCTTTCACCATAATAATGGTTCCTAGTAGCCGCAACGGCTGTGTGGTGAAGTGTCTCACCATATTTTCGGTATTGAGTTGAACCGTTTCTCAGGTTTCTGTTTCCAAAACTTGAAAAATGGTTCGACCGAATACCGGAAATATGGTGAAAGCAAGCACACAGTTTTTAACAGTGTATAGATCTGCAGTTCCGATTGGGATTTTAACGCAATTGTCTCCTAACTAAATTATAAAGCATAAAAATAAATATTAACTCTATACATATTATGCTTACTAAAAGAATTAAATCACAAACAACGAAAGGACAATGCCAACACATGAAGCAGTAAATTTTACAGTAATAAAAAAAATCACCAAAAACTGCAAGACAGAAGACATTTTCTTTCTAATTAAAATTTCGTAGGACTCAAAAAAAATCCACCGTGCTAATCACAAATCGCGCTTGGTACGATTGGCAAGAACAAACTCGGTCATTCAGTGAAACGCCAAATGAGCATCTGGAATACAAAAACTTTAGGACTTGTTTGTTTCAAATGGAAACTATAATTAGTTCATTCGAGCAATGGGAAAAAAAGTTCATTAAGTCCATGCTTGTGCTTGTTCCATTGACTCTTGACAATCTTGACTCTGGACAATGACAGTTTATTAAGTTAACGATTTGTTGGCAGAAAAAAAGAATTTCAAGTTTAAATTTTATGATTTATTTAAAATAATTACTATTTGATGTATTTTTTTAGTATTTACTATTTACTATTTAGTATTACTATTTGAAGTATTAATGCACTATTTGAAGATATTTTTTACGCATAATTAGCATGTTTTATCTACGTCATGTGAAACAAGATTTTTTAAATAAAAAAGAATGATAATTTGTTTGCAAACTTCGAAGTTTTGTTTAATATTCCAAACCTTACAAAAAGCGACTCTCACAGCTGTCATTAATAAGTTCTCAAAGTCATTGAATGCATAAATATTATGATAATACAGGGAAAATATCCAAAATACCTTAAAAAGGAATCACTAAGAAATTCCTGGGATGCTCTAGCAAACGATAACTAAGAGGTCGAAAGCGAATCCCAATTCTAAATCCAAATAGCCAAACAAAAGAATTCCAGAATAATAGAAAAATCATCAAGGTAGAAAAATATTTTTTATACGGGAAATCTCCCACAAAACATTCCTAGAATAGTTAATGCTCCAATGCCTCGTCTCGTTGCCAAATATAATAGAATGAAAAAAAGTTATATCGAACTAAAAAAAAATCAATGATCGAAGTGAAGGGATGGAAAATGCCGAAGTTCGAAACGACTGGTCATTACGTCATTTAGAATGGTATAGATAGAAAATGGAATTCGGATTCTGTAGCTAGGAGGTAAAGCAATATCTTTTATTGTTAACATTTCATAAATTTCTTCTAAACTTTTTCAGAATAGGGTGGGAGGGGGGGGGGGGGGATTGTTTCGAAGTTGTTGCAGTTGCGTTTTTGAGATTCTTTGATACTTTTTCCAAAAAATCGAAAATTCTTTTGGGGAAAAAACTTTTCCCATGAAAAGAATCCAAAATCTTTTCAAAACTGATTTATACTCGTTTCCAGCCCTCGCCCCATCCCTGTATTTTTTCTTTCTTCTGTTTCACTAATCGCTAGCGAAATGTTTAAAAAGTATGTTACCGAAAAAACCTTCAACCCAAGGAAATCTTGGTAATATCACACGAATTCATCATCATTTACATCAATCTTCTTGAAACCGGTTCCTCGGAAAAAATTGCAACAACGCAACGAACAATAAAGTTATTCTTTATCCGAAGTGCATTTATTTGGAAAATGGAATATTCAAAGTAAATGCGGGCTTTATTTTTGAATGGGAATAATCTTTGTGACGTAGTGTTTTGGTGAATTGTGCTTTTCAAGTACCTTTGTTGAACTTCAAATAGAACTTGATATCATTTTTTAGTGATGTTTCGCATAAAAGAAATGAGAGAGCGTAGAAGTTGTGATATCTTAAATCGGAAAATACATAATTCCCCCCCCCCCCCCCCCCAGAAATACGAATAATAAATTAGTAGTTTTTGTCAATTGTGGGAGTTGATAAGAAGGGTTTCCCTGAACATTTTCATATGTTACTTAGAGAAGTGTCAATATTTTAACGAAGTTCTAAAATGTTTGGCTAAACTAGGCTTAGCTTAATTATTAATTCGACCGGTGCCTGCACTAAAATATCCCGATAGGATAAGAATATTCATGAAATAGAGTAAACTAACCAGTGAATGAATGCTTAAGGCACTGCGTTTGCTAGTGAATAAACACCAGGATGCAATGACCAGGACAACCAATCATTTGTCAGATAGCTTCCTACGAGATGGGAGGAAGTCAGTGTTGCAAATCCATCCAGTGAAATGATTTTCAATCCTTATTTTTTAAAGTATTTACCAAATGTTCATTCACTGGTGCCTGTTCACTCACTGGTCAGTCTACCCTATGCGTGATATTGCTTAGGTGCTGTAGGTTAGAGCACTAACTCTAAATAGAAATATCAATAGAAATCTTTCTATTTGTCATTGGACCTTCTTTTAGCACAAATACACAGAAATGTAAATATTTAAATATTTCGATTCATAATTTTTTTAACTTTAAGACAACTCCACAGTGCTGGACTAAACAATTTGGCAAAACTACCAGCAAAATTAAAATTAGTCGGAGTCAATGTCTTTTTTTTAAAGTTATACTCATGGTCTAATGTTTCGTTTTTTATTCTTTTTAGTTTTCACACTAAGCTTATAACGTTAAAAGTGGAAGGTATTATAATCGTTCAACCCGTCTGTCCTCCACTTTCACTAAACGAACCACAAGTCTCACAAACAAGTGGGATACGTCATATTGAAGTTTTAAAAAAATATGGCAAGGAAGGATACATCCTCATTTAAATATTTGAATTGGAAGTATATTTAAATATTAAATTAATAAAATTTAATGCACATATATCACCACGGTGGAATTGCCCTTTAGATCATTTAAAATAACCTGTGAGTAGTAGTAAAATAGGGGTGCACGCCAGGCTGGCGCGCCTGGCGCAATCCAAACCTGGCGCGCTCCAGATGGAAGGTAGCCACGCCCCCAGATCATGTATGAACACGGTGGTTTTTGGGGGTGACGTCATTGGAGTTGAGTTGTACTTTAGGGAAGTGTGACGTCATGCGTTAAGGATATTTTTCAATTGGTTTTTTTTCGGGTGCCAACATCAATGGATCGAATGGGGGTGACGTCATTGGAGTTGAGTTGTTCTTTTTGGGAAGTGTGACGTCATGCGTTAAAGATATTTTTTCGGGTGCCAACATGGATTGAATAACATGTGGCGACATCTAGATTTTTCATAAATAACTATTCTAATTTATACTAAACTACTCAATTTTTAAAAAATAATTAGTGTGTATATTTATTATACATATTAGAGTGTGTATATGTTTTAAATAACGACAGATTTTTGTAAAAGTAACAATTTATTGATGAAAACAAAAAATTACAGAACATATCATAATTCTTATTTTTTTTTAGGTACATTATCTTCTTATTTTATAATGGCCATATGATAGTGAATGAATACCATTCTTCAACAAATACCTCTTGTCATCAAATGGAGATAATGTAACTTTATTAACCGCTACTGTGTATAGCTGATGGTTTTCACTCTGTATGCTGTATTGTTTCTCTCTCATAGTCGTTTTACTTTTTAGACATTTCTTATAGTGTGCATGCCGAATTTTTTGTTTAATTATATTGCGACTTACACCTTTGGCAGCTTTTTTTTCTTCGGTTTCTGTTAATATGCTATACATTTTTGCTCTTAGTCCTATAAATTCCTTTATAGGTTGTGAGTGCATTTCGTCTTTGAAACAGCCAATCTTCTTCTTGTTTGTTGAATTGTAAGATGCGTGATGGTCTGGGTAATCTGATGTGTCGTATAGCTCAGGGTTTTGCATCATATCTGCATAGATATCTTCTGTGAAAATCTGATACGTTAAAGAATCAGTGTCGGTGAATAGAAGTTTTGCGTTCTCGCCGTATTTCTTCTTAATATGATTGTAATGAAACGAGTACATATGATATTTGCTGAGCTCCAAAATTACGAAACCAACATAAATGGGCCTGTTTAAAGTTACACTGCTTTTAGTTCTGTGAACAGCTACTAAATCATTGTCAAAAACTTTAAAATGGTTGAATGCAGGGGAAGCCACCAACTTTTTACTTCTTTTTTCCGTATTCACTAAATCCACGTCTATGCGTTTTCTCACATTTTCCATGGTTTTGCCATACACACTGTTGTTTAATAATTTAAAGAAATCTTTTTCAAAACATGACGTTGCTTTTTTGCGCTCATTTGTATTGAATTCTATGTATGGTTTTAGCCACGGTTTCTGTTCAAATTTAATAATTTTATGCACTTTTTTAAGTTTCATCCCTAAGGATAAATATAACTGCAGATTTCTATGATAGATTACATAATTATGCTTATCTCTCAAATTTGGGACTAATTTATTAGATGATACAAATTTTCCTCCATCCAATAAATCGACTGCATAGGGTGATAAATCTTCAAGTAAGATTTCAACTTTTTCAGGAGCTAAGGGGTAGTCATTGTGTAGATCGTGTAATTCTGTGGGATATAATAAATCAACCTCCAAGATAAAACCCTCCGTACTACCTTCAGGTAATGATAAAATGTACTCGATTAGGCTGTCATTGGGTTCAATCCATTGAAATCCATGTGTGGGGAGTGCTTGAGACATTGCCCAACCATACAAGTTATTCGCATCCAGGTACATTATGTAATTACTTTTTTCTGTAGCATTATAATCTTTAAGATACTTGTTATTAGCAATGGCTTCCCTTTGACTTATCATGGCTACTCCACCTCTTATTCCACGTTCGATGAGCATATGCATGTTTATGTCCGTTAACAATTCTAGTGATTGTCCAGTCATCTTTAGACAAGCTTCCCAAGCTAACCCTGGGGCAGTCATTAAATGTGCACAATCAATGTTATAATGGCTCTTGCACAAATTGCGAAAATTTTGAAAAACATCTGCCAACTGCAACACATCAGTCTTAACATAAAGATTATGATATTCTCCGATGTTTTTAATATCAAAGGTTTGCCATACCTTTTGAGCATATACATATTCTTCCTCAGTAATACCTTCACCTGTTAAGCTGCTATAAAAATCTGAGCGTTGAGGTAATCTATCTTCTTTAAATTTTTCAAATGATGTAACATATTCATAAGGGTATACGCCCTTTCTTAATAATAATTGCCAATTAGGGTTCAGAATATTTTCTTTCAAAATGTGGAATTTTTCAGGAGGTAAGTTAGCAACAAGTTTTTCTAAAGAAGCATTCATAAACTGTAAGCTATCGATGAAATTCAAACTTATGGAAATGTTATTATGCTTTTTTGCTATTGAAAATGAAATATAATTTTCAATTGTTTGAGCAATTACATGAAACTCTCTGTTTTTAACTTTTCCCAATCCCTGCATAATTATATGAGAATCATATCGTTTGAGATTATGAAAGATAATCGGAATCTTTTTTGACAATCGAAATTTTAAATTGCAAAGATTATGCGCAGCTCCCCTATATTTACCCGTCAAATGATCATGATCCCTTACTCTATCCGATCCAAGCTTCTTTGCACATAAATGACAATGAAACACATTTCTAAAATGGCATTCATCTTGCGTTGTCATAGACAATGGAACTATAGTAGTTAATTTTTCAACTAATTCTTCTTCTTCAGTTAAAATGTCTTCCAGGAAACGGTCTACTGCATTAACTCCTCCATAAACCACCACAGGTTTTACGCTTTTTCCATCGGGTCCTACTATTACGTATGAATATCCACACACCTCGTGTTGATTTATTTTTTCTGTTAGTGATGAAGTTGAAGGATTGGTAATGTTTTCATGTCTCAGTATTGTTTCAAAATCTGCAAATATTACAAACGGAAGGGATAGTAGATAGTGATAATTTTTGAACTCGAGAATATTATCATTTTCTTTTACCATCTTCAATCGTTGTATAGAATGATCGTTGCAATATGGAGTATGTTCATTTAATAAATCTTCTCTGCAAAATCTATGAAGGCATCGAAGGCAATAGAAAGATTTTCCTTTATACTTAGTGCGATCAGCTAGGAGTGAAGAAATACTTTTGATTAAGCAATAGTGCTGTGTATTCCCATCACTTATTAGAAGAAGATTTATGCAATCTTCATTACGTTGCTGTGAAATATAAATGGGAAATACTTCTTTTTCGTATCCAAAAAGATTAATTCTCAAATTGTTTAAATTTTCAATCTTCTTCATCTGCGATATGGAAACAGGACATTCTACATCTCCTAATATTATTTCGTGTTCGAATGGTTCGTAATGTCTTACATCGCTTGGATTGTTTTCTATTGGAATATTATATTTATGAGCTAATAGACACCATATCAAACATTTGTTATCGTTATTATTGATATTTAACACAGCCTGTTTTTTAGATAACTTATGTGGAAGGGGTATGTAACTACTTGCTGCTAACTTACCTCCTGAAAAATTCCACATTTTGAAAGAAAATATTCTGAACCCTAATTGGCAATTATTATTAAGAAAGGGCGTATACCCTTATGAATATGTTACATCATTTGAAAAATTTAAAGAAGATAGATTACCTCAACGCTCAGATTTTTATAGCAGCTTAACAGGTGAAGGTATTACTGAGGAAGAATATGTATATGCTCAAAAGGTATGGCAAACCTTTGATATTAAAAACATCGGAGAATATCATAATCTTTATGTTAAGACTGATGTGTTGCAGTTGGCAGATGTTTTTCAAAATTTTCGCAATTTGTGCAAGAGCCATTATAACATTGATTGTGCACATTTAATGACTGCCCCAGGGTTAGCTTGGGAAGCTTGTCTAAAGATGACTGGACAATCACTAGAATTGTTAACGGACATAAACATGCATATGCTCATCGAACGTGGAATAAGAGGTGGAGTAGCCATGATAAGTCAAAGGGAAGCCATTGCTAATAACAAGTATCTTAAAGATTATAATGCTACAGAAAAAAGTAATTACATAATGTACCTGGATGCGAATAACTTGTATGGTTGGGCAATGTCTCAAGCACTCCCCACACATGGATTTCAATGGATTGAACCCAATGACAGCCTAATCGAGTACATTTTATCATTACCTGAAGGTAGTACGGAGGGTTTTATCTTGGAGGTTGATTTATTATATCCCACAGAATTACACGATCTACACAATGACTACCCCTTAGCTCCTGAAAAAGTTGAAATCTTACTTGAAGATTTATCACCCTATGCAGTCGATTTATTGGATGGAGGAAAATTTGTATCATCTAATAAATTAGTCCCAAATTTGAGAGATAAGCATAATTATGTAATCTATCATAGAAATCTGCAGTTATATTTATCCTTAGGGATGAAACTTAAAAAAGTGCATAAAATTATTAAATTTGAACAGAAACCGTGGCTAAAACCATACATAGAATTCAATACAAATGAGCGCAAAAAAGCAACGTCATGTTTTGAAAAAGATTTCTTTAAATTATTAAACAACAGTGTGTATGGCAAAACCATGGAAAATGTGAGAAAACGCATAGACGTGGATTTAGTGAATACGGAAAAAAGAAGTAAAAAGTTGGTGGCTTCCCCTGCATTCAACCATTTTAAAGTTTTTGACAATGATTTAGTAGCTGTTCACAGAACTAAAAGCAGTGTAACTTTAAACAGGCCCATTTATGTTGGTTTCGTAATTTTGGAGCTCAGCAAATATCATATGTACTCGTTTCATTACAATCATATTAAGAAGAAATACGGCGAGAACGCAAAACTTCTATTCACCGACACTGATTCTTTAACGTATCAGATTTTCACAGAAGATATCTATGCAGATATGATGCAAAACCCTGAGCTATACGACACATCAGATTACCCAGACCATCACGCATCTTACAATTCAACAAACAAGAAGAAGATTGGCTGTTTCAAAGACGAAATGCACTCACAACCTATAAAGGAATTTATAGGACTAAGAGCAAAAATGTATAGCATATTAACAGAAACCGAAGAAAAAAAAGCTGCCAAAGGTGTAAGTCGCAATATAATTAAACAAAAAATTCGGCATGCACACTATAAGAAATGTCTAAAAAGTAAAACGACTATGAGAGAGAAACAATACAGCATACAGAGTGAAAACCATCAGCTATACACAGTAGCGGTTAATAAAGTTACATTATCTCCATTTGATGACAAGAGGTATTTGTTGAAGAATGGTATTCATTCACTATCATATGGCCATTATAAAATAAGAAAATAATGTACCTAAAAAAAAATAAGAATTATGATATGTTCTGTAATTTTTTGTTTTCATCAATAAATTGTTACTTTTACAAAAATCTGTCGTTATTTAAAACATATACACACTCTAATATGTATAATAAATATACACACTAATTATTTTTTAAAAATTGAGTAGTTTAGTATAAATTAGAATAGTTATTTATGAAAAATCTAGATGTCGCCACATGTTATTCAATCCATGTTGGCACCCGAAAAAATATCTTTAACGCATGACGTCACACTTCCCAAAAAGAACAACTCAACTCCAATGACGTCACCCCCATTCGATCCATTGATGTTGGCACCCGAAAAAAACCCAATTGAAAAATATCCTTAACGCATGACGTCACACTTCCCTAAAGTACAACTCAACTCCAATGACGTCACCCCCAAAAACCACCGTGTTCATACATGATCTGGGGGCGTGGCTACCTTCCATCTGGAGCGCGCCAGGTTTGGATTGCGCCAGGCGCGCCAGCCTGGCGTGCACCCCTATTTTACTACTACTCCTGTGGCAAAAAGGAATGTATCAAAATCGCCCTTGAAATATAAGGAATTCTGAACCAATCGCACCATACATTGCACATGCATCACGTAATTTCCACAAGCCTCCAGCAGAGATTTTTACACCTGTTTCCTAGTTACGAAAATGGCGGCAAACGAATTCGTTATTAGAAAATTATAATAAAAAAAAGCTTCCGTTTAAGAACCTGCTACAAGAAGTTCTTAGAAGCGCTCATTCCATCACATTCGAAGCAACCTTGAAACTTATATTAATGCCCCTCCCAAATTCTCATTATCTTAGAGGATTAGAGACTCAAACAAGAAGTTCTAAAAGAACTAAAATAGCCTACTTTCCTGTTACTTAAATACTTACTAAAATTCTTATCTTGAAAAAACAAGGTTCGTTACAGTAAGTGAAATCCACAACCGTTTCTACATTAAATTTATATACATTAGAATAAATTTCACTAAACACAGCATCCAGCTATAATTTCAACTTCTCAATCAATTATTTTCATTAACTTTTTATCGCCAATAAAATAAATATTACTTATCGTCCGCATGATTATTTGCAGTTATAAATAAATATTAAATTTTTCGCAAAACAAAAACCAAAAAACTACTTCAAAATTTACTTAAAATAGGAAATGTAAATTAACAAGTAGGTTTGTAACATAATCTGCCACTTAACCCGCTTCCACAGGTAAAAAGGCGCCAAACCCAGCATTAATTCTATATTAAACATTTACCTGCTATAAATTCGGCTAATTTCATTTATTTTATTTCGAAAATCAAATAATTATTACTTAAATCGTTTGCAAAAAATTATATTTCAAAGAAAAATATGTAATATTCCTCGCTTTTAAATAGAATGAAAACAATTCGTAGTGAAATATATATTTGACGTCATCTGAAATTGACCGATGTCTCAAAAATAAATTTATTTTAATTTATTGTCGAAAAGAATTAAAGTTTCTCAAGCAATTGTTGCGATGGCAATGGTGATTTAATTCTAATAACAAGAAGTTCTAAAAGAACTAAAATAGCCTACTTTCCTGTTACTTAAATACTTACTAAAATTCTTATCTTGAAAAAACAAGGTTCGTTACAGTAAGTGAAATGCACAACCGTTTCTACATTAAATTTATATACATTAGAATAAATTTCACTAAACACAGCATCCAGCTATAATTTCAACTTCTCAATCAATTATTTTCATTAACTTTTTATCACCAATAAAATAAATATTACTTATCGTCCGCATGATTATTTGCAGTTACAGTAGCCGCCGCTTAAATGAATCACATCCGTCCTAGTACGTTTTGAACCAATAAAGCGGCTGAACCATTTAACCGAAAGTCATGAAATTATCAAGAAAAAGTTTTCGTCATGAGCCACAACATACATTTTTTTAAAATACTTGTTACTGAGTGTAATACACTAGTATACATATTATTAAGAAAAACACGAAATTTTATGTTTGATAAAATCAGGAATTATATGTACAAATTAACCGATAATATACGAATATCTACAAAAATTTAATGATTCAAACGATAAATAATGTATAATTTTAAAATATAATTTAAAAGCATAAACAACAATTTTTACTATGGTACTAAAATTTAGTTATTATATTTTGCTTACTTTAAGAAAAATACTTCGTTATTTTCGACTGCTTAGTTGTTTCCCTGATAAGTTTGTTTACCTTCCTTTCAATGTCATAAAACGAATCATAATCATCACACGTAGCACCTCGTTGCTCTAAAGTTCTTCTTAATATTTGAAGAGCACGTCGAGATTCATTAGCTGTTGGTGGTGGTGGTTGTGATTCAGTTTCTTCCTCCTCGTTCTCATCTGCCTCCTCGGTTTCCGTTTCTTTTGACTGTTGCACTGCTAAAAGGATGTCCTCTTCAGTTATTTCGGCTGATGTTGGTTCGTTTGCATCGATGTCAACCCAGTCCCAAAACTTATTATCCAGTTCCTCTTCATCACATAGCTCTTCTTCAGGAAAATCGATTGAATAGATCTCCGTGTCTCCTGTATCCTCAGTTTCATCTTGATTGCTAATCTCTGGTCGCTTTACTCCCGTTTTCTTAAAACAATTACAAATGGTTTTCTCACTAACGTTTTTCCATGCATTCACTACCATGTGAAAAGCGTCGAGAAGGCTGATTGATTTTGCAATATCTGTAGCTGTATTCATAGTTGGATCATCAATCCATTGGATAATCTTCGTACGAATGTCTTTCCTATACAATGTTTTAAAAGTTTTTATTATGCCTTTATCGAGTGGTTGGAGTAAGGACGTCGTATTCGGAGGCAGATAAAACAATTCGATATTTTTAAGTTTGATCTCTGGATGCGCAGTGCAGTTATCAAGTAAAACTGCAATTTGTTCGTTTTTCTGTTCTTTATCCCATTGAGTCATATACTTTTTGAAGAGTGCACTGGTCATCCACGCTTTGGTATTGTTTGCATATTCAACAGGAAGTTGTTTTATTCCTTTCAAGCAACGGGGATTCTTGCTTTTTCCAACCACGAATGGGCGTTTCTTTATAGTTCCAGTGCTGTTGCATGTTAGAAGAACAGTTATTCGAGCTTTAATCTTTTTCCCACCAGATCGAGAGTCATTTTTGAACATAAGGGTATGATCTGGTAATGCACGAAAATAGAGCGCTGTTTCATCCATGTTGTAAATTTTATCTAAAGAATATCTAGATAACAAATCCGGCAAAACGTCTTTTGTCCATTTTTCTGCAGCATCAAAGTCAGCATCCGCCTTTTCGCCAAATTGCTTTTTGTAAACAATACTGTTACGCTCTTTCCAACGAGTTAACCATCCATCCGTTGCCTTAAAATTTTGAATTTCAAGTTTTTCTGCAAATTCTTCAGCTTTTAAGCATAATATTGCACGCGAGAGTGGCATATTTTTACTCCTCGCGGCCTTAAACCATTCTAATAAAGCGTTTTCTACGTCTTCTGCTTTGCCAACTCGCTGACGTTTTCGATTTATGTTAGGCTTTGTTTCGTAACTTTCTATAATTTCATTTCTTTTCTTCAAAATCCTACATAAAGTTGTTTGAGAAAGTCCTAATTTAATTGCAGCTTCTCTTTGGCAGCATTTTTCCAGATTATCATATTTTTTTAAGAGTTCATATTTTTCGGCTAAGCTAAAATCTTTCCTTTTAGACATCACAATGCCACTCCAAAAAAACGCACTTAATTGAATCGATCAAAAATCAAAATGAGTCTGTCTACAACTGCATGGACACGTGTCGATTACAAATTCCCCCCTCCCCTCCCATGTTCTCTCTTCCCATCGTTGCCTTACTAATACAATTTCTGCGATTTACCTTTTTCAAAGATGGATTCGTCGGCGCCTCTTTGGTTCGCATTTGTAGTTCGAGGTTATTCGGGGTGAAAAAAAAATACCACGAATCGTAGAAAAAAGGAACTTTTTTAGAATTTTTTGAGTCCTTAAAACGGCGGTAAAAAGGTGGTTTGATTCCGATAAGCGGCGGATTTTCAATGTAAAAAGTGATTCTGTTCTGTTCTACGAAAAAAATTTCAATTAAGCGGTTGATTCAATTAACCAGTGATTCCAAAAAGCGGCGGCCACTGTATAAATAAATATTAAATTTTTCGCAAAACAAAAACCAAAAAACTACTTCAAAATTTACTTAAAATAGGAAATGTAAATTAACAAGTAGGTTTGTAACATAATCTGTCACTTAACCCGCTTCCACAGGTAAAAAGGCGCCAAACCCAGCATTAATTCTATATTAAACATTTACCTGCTATAAATTCGGCTAATTTCATTTATTTTATTTCGAAAATTAAATAATTATTACTTAAATCGTTTGCAAAAATTTATATTTCAAAGAATAAATATGTAACAGTTCTTGCTTTTAAATAGAATGAAAACATTTCGTACCAACATACGGAATCTCGAAGTGAAATATATATTTGACGTCATTTCAAACTGATCGATGTCGCAAAAATAAATTTATTTTAATTCATTGTCTAAAAGAATTAAAGTTTCTCAAGCGATTGTTGCCATGGCAATGGTAATTTATTTCTAATAAAATGGCTTCCTATGCTTTTTAAATGAGCATTAAATGTTGAAGTTTTTTAAATAATTGAAGTACTTAGATTTCGAATTCTTTTCTGAAATTTTCGATATATTCTCATTTGGATACGCTGAATTTTTTGGCGTATATCACTTGTCCGAAGCATTTGTAGTTAAATTCAGCGATTTAAATGACTCGAAATTGAATTTCAATGCTAATTCAATGGGAAATTCGTCGACAAATAGTAGATTTATGTCCGTCCGATCGTACAGACAGACGGACAAAAAGTATGAAAGTTGGGTGTCTGAGGTTATACCTTTCTAATAAAAAAAGAATTTTTAAGATCGGATTGCTAGAACTGATTTTGGAAGGGGGGTACGGACGGACGGACAGACGGACGGACAGACGGACGGACGGACGGACGGACATCGACCGCATGTCAATACCTACTTTTTCATTTTTTTTAATTCTTCGAAATAAAAAAAAAAGAAAAGTAGGCTAAAAAATGGCTTCCTATGCTTTTTAAATGAGCATTAAATGATGAAGTTTTTTAAATAATTGAAGTACTTCGAATTCGAATTATTTTCTGAAATTTTCAATGTATTCTAATTTCGATGCGCTGAATTTTTTGACGTATCTCACTTGTCCGTAGCATTTGTAGTTAAATTCAGCTATTTAAATGACTCGAAATTGAATTTCAATGCTAATTCAATGGGAAATTCGTCGTCAAATAGTAGATTTATGTTCGTCCTATCGTACAGACAGACGGACAAAAAGTATGAAAGTTGGGTGTCCGAGGTAATACCTTTCTAATAAAAAAAGAATTTTTAAGATCGGATTGATAGAACTGATTTTGGAAGGGGGGTACGGACGGACGGACAGACAGACGGACGGACGGACATCGACCGCATGTCAATACCTACTTTTTCATTTTTTTTAATTCTTCGAATTAAAAAAAAAGAAAAGTAGGCTAAAAATGACGTCGTTTCAGCGAGAGCTGCATTAACAAAAAATGTCGTTAAAAAGGAAGCGTCGTTGAAACGAAGCAAGTCGTTTAGAGCAAGTTAATAGCTGTGTAAAAGAAATTTTAAAGAGGAATAATTTTAGGGAAAAATTGGGAGGAAAAAAGTTTTTTTTAAAAATAATTTATAAATTAGACAGCGTTCGCTTCATCATTGTTTAAGCAATTTATATATGAACAAAATAAAGAGAATAAAGTAAAAATAAGAGAATAATGCGTATAAAATAGGTTTTAAGCAGTTTATTAAAGCATAAAAAAAATCCAATAACATTAGTTTTTTTATATTTTGCATTTGATAAGCCAAACACTTTCGACATTCCCTGAATTTTACAATAACTTCTGACTTTTAAAAATAATAATTTGTAGAGCAAATACGTAATAATATATGTTGCTGTAATAATACGTAATTAATTTTTCATTTGTCAAGGCCGAGTGACTAACAAGGTTCCAACAATTTGAGCTCTACCAACGCTTTACATGCAAAAAAATTATTAATGATGAGTGTATGAATGCTAATAAGATTTATTAAGGGCACAAGGAAACATGGGTTGACAAATAAAACCGGTTACATTTTTTAAAAATTAAAATTAATAAAACAGCTCAAAACATTTCCTTAAATTCTTATGCATAATGACGTATTTACTTATTTCAGCAATAATTATGAATTCAAGTTCAACGTAATTATTCATTGAAGCAGGAAAATTATCGAACGTATTATATTAGGGATTCAAGAATAAATCGGTAATATATATTATCCTATACTATTATAAAATATAGCCTATAAGAAAAATTATAAAGTGTTTCTGTGTTAATTCAATGGGGAAAAACAATTTTCTAAGCCAAATTACTCCGACTGTATTGAATATGCTTTCAAAGTTTTTTTTAATGAGAAATGTTTACAGGGCTTTATAATTTCACTTTTTAAAATTGGTGCGAATATTTTGTTGAAAAATTATTTACTGATAATTAAAAAAAAATACTCGAACTAATTTTTAAAAAGTTGGTTTATAGGGAGCAGCAAATCAGATAAAGAATTTAAAATATAAAATAATCGTTTGGAAAAATATTCGATGCAGCCGGAGCCGGAGAAATGTGGCTTAGAATTTTTTTCCATCAGATTAATAGAGACACTTCGGCTTAGTATTTCGGTATAGTATTTAAAATATAAATCTTTCTTTCTTTATATATCTTTTGTTTTTTTACAAAGTTCTTCATAATATGATTGATGCTAATTACATTACTAGTACTATAAAATTTAACGTGCCTTCTAGAGTTACACGTAATCGTTGTGTTTTTTATTTGAATTCAAATCGGAATAACTGTATTCAAAATTTTTGTCTGTATAAATTTTATAAAATTTATAACGGTGTGTCTGAGGAACTGGATATATTTTTTATGCCTTTTAATGTTTTTAAAGCTAAATGTCGGAAGTTATTCTCTTTGTAACACTGTCTTTTTTAACATGTCCGTCATTTTAATGTCTTCTTTTTGTGTGTTCTTGTTGTTTGCATTGTCTGTCATGATGTGCATTGTAATTGGATTTTTTTCTGTTATGTGCATCTGAAACAAATAAAAAAATAAAAAAAAATAAAATAAAAAAATAATCGCATGTAAAAATATTCGATGCAGCTGGAGAAATGTGGCTTAGAAAAAAAAATTCCATAGGCTTGGCACAGACTTCGGTTTGGTGACTATTCCCCCTTAACAGGTTATTTACTCCATAAAATATGTAATGGAAGTTTAAGTCACCATAAATGTCGGAAGTTTAAACAGGTGAAATAACCGACTACCGGAAGTTTAAAAAAGATGAGGCAACAAACCCAGTTTCGTGCTTAATTTATGGATAACTATCACAAGTCGCGAAGTAAAGGATATACAATCACGAAAGTGGTAAATTACTTTGGATGATTTATAAGAAGCAAACCATTTTAAAATTTGAATGGAATACGATTTAAAATTATAAAGGAACTCAGCAATACGTTAGGTATTGGTGTATAGGTTGGTTTTAAAGGTTAAATTGCTTTTGTAAAACTCGTTTTCATTTGGAGGTATATTTCATTTTTGTAAAGAAAAAATAAAAATACTGTCTTAAAATACAGATAAAAAAATATTTGTGTAAGTAATTAAAATAGGTCCAACATTTTAAAATAATTAAAAGTTATTTACCCAGAAGGGAAGTTTTGAGAGAAACACTAAAGACCCATTTGTGAATTCACACATTTCGTAGCTCATAAAAACGTAAACTCAAAATATTCTTTTTTCGTGTGACTTAACTTGTACATAAAATCTTCGTACTGTGGTCCTCATTTGTCATTCATTTTGTTGATTTAGATAAACTAAACCATATACCTTGCTTTCGTATGGCAAGTTGCCTTGCTAATCGTGTTTAATGATGTAAATGTTGAAATAAAAAAATTAATTTTAAAAAAAAATTAAACATTTCGATGACAACCTTGTAAATAACTATTGCGATTTTTTCAATACAAGGTATAGAAAAAAAAATACTATTCCTCGTAGAAACTCATGAATGAACTTCTGAATACAAGTCATTGGACTTGCAAGACAAAAAACCACGAATTATATTCTCTTGAGAAAAAAAGTCAAAGGAAATTGCGTCATATTTCCAAATAAAAGAAAAAAGAAATCCAACCATTCAGGCGCGGCTTTTGAGAACAAAAGGAATAAGAAGTCATCCGATTTGCTCGGAAATTTAAAAGAACTAGTCCACATTATCAATAATCTCAAAGTGGGTACCCTTCAAGAAGCAATTGAGGATGTCCGAATTCGATTTCTGCACGCACCAACTCAAGGGTAACTTTTCTGGCAAACGCCGAATTTAACAAGAGAAATCCAGCTAAGCATGTAAATGATGAGAATTGTGAGGGTGGGATTTTAAATCGATGGAATAAGATTTATTGGATTAACAAGTCATGCATGCATTATTAATGTCACAAAAATATCTTTTTAGTGTTTTTTAAAATTATTTTTTGAAGATTACTTAGTAATTTCAGATTTTAGAAGATTACTATAGTAGCACTGTATTAATATCTAAATTTTGGTAACAATCAAAATGTTAGTTAATTTGCTTTGAAGAAATAATGGTAATAATACACTAACAAGAAATATACAGGTTTTGTAAAGATCGAAAGACTTAATAGTAATATCTATAATGTAATATATAATAATGTAATATATAATAATGTAATATCTATAATGTTATATATAATAATGTAATATCTATAAATGTAATATCTAATAATGTAATATCTATAATGTAATATCTAAATTTTGGTAACAATCAAAATGTTAGTTTGTTTAATTTGCTTTATAGAAATAAATAAAAGTAATAATTCACTAACAAGAAATAATACAGGTTTTTTAAAGATCGAAAGACTTATAATACCAAAATGGAAGAATTACTATATCAAAATTTGTTAGTCCATTTAATTTGAAGAAATCGACTTTTTAACAAGAAATAAAATAGTGATATTTTCATCTTTACTTATTTGTGTTTGTGTCATAAAGCCGATAAAACATTTTGGAAAAGGAACCCTGCAATTTTTCACTTGACGCAGAACGGATTGTTTAATATTTCACAATCGTATTGTTTGAAGTGTAACTTAGTGGGAATTATATATTTCAGTAATATTCCATTGAATTGTACAAATAACTAGTATTGTTCAGCGATAGTTTTAACAAAGAAAACTAAGTTTTTGTATAGACGAGCGGGATGTAGAGAAAAAAGCCGTTCCATGGTTTTAATTATAATTTACAAATAAATACTTTGCAGTATTGCAGTAATAAAAAATTAAACTTTGCAAGTCGATAAATAAATTGTGCATCTCTATGGAAGGATCATCTCTACCAAGAGCATTCATTGCAAATACCAGAAATCTACATTATACAATTACAATGCATTAATGAAAACTTTTGCAACATGATTTAAATAATTGGCTTGTTTCTGGTTAGGTAATTTATTCCAGTTTTTATTCCTGCATTTCCTTCGATCGGTATTCCGATTGGATAGCTTGTTCTCATGTGATATTTATTTCCCAATAAAGGCTTGAGAATGAATTTATTTTGATTCATCAATTTTGTTGCCACTCAAATTCGGAAACAAGCCCATTAAATTATACATCATTTCAATTTTATATAGTCTTTCAACAACCAAACCCACCACATCCTTTCCCTATTCAGGCTTCCATCAAACCAACACAGCTCAGTGACCAACACAGAATACAAACCACCACTTCCTTTATTAACCCCAAGCCCTCCCAGCAGCCAACTCCACTCAAATAATCATCCACTTCCTCCACATTATAAAAAATTGACTCCCTTAAAAAACCAAACCAAACACTCACAATGGGGCAAGACCCTAATGACCATCGGATGTTACAATGCGATGATTGCGAGAGTGGGGGACCGTGGCACGCGTCGCGTCGTATGCCACGCGTATCGGGGCAGCTGTTGCGGCCCCGGCCTTTGTTATTATCGTCTGCTGCGGGCCATCTGCTAGGCGGCCTTGAAAATGCCCCTTAGGGGAGAAGTAGCCAGGTGAGGGGAAGATTCTAAGGTGTGCCTTTTTTGAATGGTGGAAATCTTGGAATTTCGACCGTTGTGTTTGGGGATGGTGGTGCTGGTTTCTTATTATTTTTGTGTAGAATATTTGGGAGGCTAAAGCTACTGGCTCTTAATTTATGAAGGTTTAAATGACTGAATCGGCACATTTTATCTAATAAATATATAGTACTGTTTACAGTTCATGATTTTATTATCGCATGAAGCAATACAGGGGGACAATTTTGAAAGAAGCATCAAAACGCAATCGTTTATTTCGCTTTATTCGTTTTGGGACATCGTTTAAAATAGCGGCCTGAATATGACATACATTTTCTGATAAGACGAGTGATATGTATTAATTTTCTTTATTAAGTTAACTTATGAGTTTTGACATTGTTTAGAAAGAAACTAATGTAAGAAGTCATATAAACAAAGGAGCCTATTAATATAGAAAACATCACGGGTTATTATATCTTTCTAACGCTGTAATAAAATTTAAACTAAATTTCAAAATTTTTGACAAATATTTGAAACGATTGTAGTTGAAAAGATACAAAATTTAACTAAAAAAAAATGAAACCTGGAGCACATAAGATGTAAATTAACCTATCTTGTTCATAACATCTGAAAAATTAGATTTATATAATAAATGAGCACACCAAAAATGAATTTAACATGCTTATAATCTTGCTAAAATTGTAGGCTGACATTTGCGTTTAACTTATATGAAACGTAGCATGCATTACACTATCAACATCAACGTTACCTTCAATATAAAAATATATATACCCAGAATAAAATACGAGACCTAACAAACAATGCAAATAGTAAACCGGGGTAAAATTGTTCTTTAAAGACCCAACAAACTGATTTTATTTAGAGTAAATTGTATAGTTGGGAAAAATTACAACGAGAAAAGCAAGGACACACACAAGATTCAAAATCATAAGAAAAGACATTCAAAAGAATGAAATCCATTTAACATAAAAATCCCCACACTGTAATGTGATTTTACATTTTTTTTAGCATTACATAATATTTTTTTAATCATTAAAAAAGTTGTTGCGCTTGTTACCCGAGAAAACTTGGGTCCTTTTTATTTATAAGCACTTTATTAGGTACTAATTCTTCAAAAAAAATGGGATGGAACGGATGAAAAGGTTACTAAATTAAAAATGTTTATAAAATATTATTTAACATGATAATAACATAATAAAAATAGTCGAATAATAACACTCACCCTTTCACAAGGCAATTAAATTCTCCGGCAGCCGATAAACATTACTTCATAACAACAATAATCCATGTGGAACAGTCGATAAAACACACAAAAATCAGCCAAATAACACAACGATCCTTCAACACGAAATTCTTCTAAATCACTTCACAACAAAAAATCTTCAAAAAGTCATCGCAAAGTTTTCTGAACTCTCGCTATCGCCAGGAGCTCTAGGTTTATGGGTTGATGTCAGAAAAGTCTCCGGGAAAGCAGAAATTTGGGGTACCACCCCTCTGAGGGGGGGAGGGGGTAAAACCGGCCAATGGGATACTTGAACCGGGATACTGAGGGGTTTGTTTAGGTAATTTAGAGAATACGAGTACTTAATTGCGGGGGAAATTAGCGGTACGGTATTCTGAGGAAGAGGTACTGGGAATGACAAAGTGAAAGGCGAAAGATGTGAGAAATGTGTTGGGATAAAAATAAAAGACGTCCCGGGGATATGAATCGTGGCGCCATCTGTTGGCTTTCAGTGAATAAAAAGATGGGAATGATATTTATGACACGATTTCTTTTCACTCAACTAGCAATGGTGAAGGATTAAAGATTTATTATAAAATGTAAATTTTAGAATGTAAATTTTACAAAATATTTAATACGAATTTAATTTGTAAACTTTAAGTTGGCCGAAAACTAATTTAAAATAATAAAATAAAAAATATTAAAAGAAAATTGTATCTTCGAAAATAACGAAAATAAGGGGTAGAAAAATTATAAGTGAAAAATTCAATCATGCATCAGAGTTAAATAAGGTATATTTTAATTTTGTAAAAATGAGTAAATTTGTTAATTATTTTTTAACTATTTATACTGAGAAGCTTTTGTAGTTTGTAGGAAGTGAACTAACATATCGAAATATATTTATAATTTTTTTTATCGGATGTCAAATATAGCCTCAACGTTATCAATGGTCGAAACTAGAAAAGTTTAAACCCGGACTTTAAAAGAATTTTTTTATAATGCAATATTCAAAACAATATTATGCCAAGACAAAAATGTAAATATTTTTAAAAAAAAAAGTATCCCAAAAAGTATTCGAGCAAATAAATTTGATGAAATGCATTGCAACACTAAAAATAAATATTAAAATGCTAATAAAAAATCGTCAACTTCTATTGCCTTATGAATTTATATTCAATTTTTTTACTGGTAAAGAGTGACTGATAAATACAACAGCAGGTAGGTTAAAAAGTTTGCAAAAATAACGATATTTTGACACGTTAAAAATTTGGCGATTGTTATTTGGTTTTACCTTTTATCAGGTTTTTGTTTACAAAACTTGAAAAATGGTTCTTCCGAATACTGAAAATATGGTGAAACATTTCACCACACAGCAATTGCATCTACTAGAAACCAAAATTATAGTGAAACCAATCAAAATTTTTTTTAACAATGTAGTACACTATTGAAATTTTCAATAATTATAAACAGTCAAAGTCTATATGTATCAAGAAATAGATTATCTAAACAAAATCACCAATTACTTACTCAGTGATGCATCTGAAGCCCACATGGAACCGCAACCGCGGTACATCATCTCCCAAGTATTATTCCTTCTGTATCGCACCTGCGGGTTATAGTTGGGATGCAGGTACTGCATGCCGTGAGAGTGACGGTATCTTTGGGGCAGCGAGTGAGAAGTCATCTTGGTAACATAGGCCATTTAGTCTTATTTAAGAAAAAAGAACCTTCGAAGTTCGAAAGAATTCTCAATTACGATCCATTTTATTGAAAAATGGCGTCAATTGATTCAAAAGCCACCATGAGACACAATCATCCTCTTGCAAAAGACGCCTACACTTTCGAAAGCTACTAACTTAGTTGGAAGTTAATCAATAAATGGCGGTTTCCGACACTTTTTGCCGGATTGAATGCCGATAGTCGTTTATTGAGCAGAAGCCAGTACTTGTGTACAAGTTTACTTTCCACATTAGTTAAGTTTGTATATAAACATCAAATCAACTGATTATTGTCCAGGATATCCTTGTAAGTCGAACGTTATCTTTATGATAATTGATTTTAGCAACAGTAAATATCCATGGTCATCCAAAGAAATTGAAACGTTGGTAACTTGAGGAACGGTTCATTTAAAGAGAATTCAACTTGAATCACTCACGGTAGTTCTTGTAATCGAATAAAAAAAAAACACTTAGAACTTATTCGTATTCGACGGGTTGATCTTCTGAACCTCGAATGAAGAACATCTTTTGCAGTTTTCTCAAGTCAAACACTTCAACTACAAACAGTATGTATTTAAGAAACAGTTTTAATCGAAATCCTAAGCACAAAATATTCCTTCCACAGACAAAGTTCTTTGGCACACGAATACAATGGAACAACTGCTCTTCAACTTAGGAGGACATTTCGAACGGAATGCGTTTTCGCTGAAATGGTGACCTTCTGTACCTCGAGCCCACCAGAGATAGGTACACCTTTTCGCAGGTAGGTGTCCCTTTCGCAACCCATCGAAAATAAACAAGACTACACCCAGACAGACGAAAAAAGGAAAGCGACAAAAAGCATGACGCATGCATCCTATAGAAGCACGGGCTTCCGCTTTTCTGGTACATGGGCTTCCGATGCAGAAAACACGTGAAGCAACCGAATAAAAAAGAGTTGGGTTCCGATACTAAGAAATCACCTCCGCTTCCTGGAATATACGCATTTCTGCCAAGAACAGTGTACTATGTGAACCTAAATTAAAATGGATAAGATTAGAAAATCTCATGAAGATAAGCAATTGATATTGTCAAAATCCTTTTAGGTGGGTTGAAATTATGACAATAGAGTAGATTTTGACCCCTTAACTATCGGATACTTTCAAGAAAAAGGTCATAGAAGTGCCGATTTTTTCGTCCTTGAAAATTATACAAAACAAATATGTATGAACAATATATCTGTGTTGTATTTATATTTTTCATTGTTTTTAGCCTGAAATTTAACAAACAAAATTAAATGTTTACATGATGTATTTCCAGGAAAAGCCAACATTCATCGAGATTAGCTTAGGTTTGAATTATCGTCTCACTAGAGCTGCACGAGGGCTATTGGCGACGGGCATCGTATTTTAGAACCATAGTCAAGTGACGAGCCGACACCTGAATAGGCATCCAACGCAACCGTTAAGGGCGACATCGTACCCAGCGTTAAGACTTTGAAGGATATTTAACGTGGACTCCCTTACATGGGGTATTATTCGTCAGACATTTTTGGCTGCACAGGCCGTTTAAGGTCGGCAGTTATTTTGGATGCCCAGACCCGAACCTGGGACCTTTCGCATGCTAGGCGAGTGCCTAACCGACTGGGCTCCCCAACCCTTAACATTCATCTAGGAAAAGCTAACAACTTCAATCCGTCATTTTCACGGGAGAGGTGAAGGAAGGAGTTTATACTTTTAATTTTATTGCTTTGTAAGGTTATCGCATTATCCAAGCTGTTCCTAAATTCTTGGAATACGAAATTACAAATGTACGGACGAGCAACATTTCTCTTTGTAACAGCTGTATAGCAAAATAGTTGCATATTCAAATGTGGATTTTTTTTCCCAAGTTCAACTTTATAGTCGATATACTATACTTTTACTAAAATTTAGAAATTTTAGGAAAAGCTCTACGAATGTATATGCAATTTTATTGTTTTAGAAAGATTATCACAAAAGAAAAGGGTATATTTGAAAGGAATTTTTTTTACTATGCTAAAATTTAGAAATGTTAACTTAAACATACACAATTTCAATTAAACTTCAAAAGAACTTTTGCAAAATATTTGTAACATTTCCCAAACGCATATTAAATAAACATCCATTAAATAAAGTGAAATATTCAACTATCAGTGGGAAAGTTTTAGACCACATTTGTAACACTTCCACGAAAAGTCTTGATAGTATTTGGTTCCGGATATTTGAAACATCAGTCTCCTCGAAACCGGAAATTAAGTAAAATGGGGGTAGAGTGTATTAGGTTAGTGCCTTAAAAATAACCTAATAGGAAGGAAGTTAGATAAAACAGTATAATATGGATACGAATTAAAATTCAACTGAGGGTACTATACAGTAAAACTAACCAGTTTTCTACTTATTAAAACAGTAAACTGTGCACAACAACACACGAAATGGGCATGTTTCAGTTATTGAGTAGCAGCAGAAGAGCTGAACGAAAATAAATTCTGTCTCGAGCTTTGATTGATAAGCCAACGTCACGTGGAAACAGGTTAGGTTTGGTTTGAATTATCGTCGCACTACACCTACACGTGAGGGAACAGAGCAGAAATCGAAGGAAAACAGGAATAAAGGCCGAGTAGAAACTGCATCATTTGAATCCAGCCAAGATAGAAGATTATAATATTTACAAATAGAAGATTATAATATTTTGTTTGAATCAACGACATACTAGAGCTGCATATTAGCTAAGGGTGAGGGTCGTACTCTTGATCAAAGGTTAAGGAACAGCAATTGGACCGTTTTTTAAAGTTCATGTTTAATAGTGTATGGGTGTGCAAGAGACACGTTTAAGATGCATCATTAAGATCCAAAACACTTGTTTCAAAAACTCGGTTATAAAATCAGTTTTATGAGTATAGTTTCGTATGCTACATTAAAATGGCAACAACATTGCCCTTGAAAATGTCCTAAAGCTAATAGAAGAAAATAACCCCATATCATAAATGATATATTTAAAGCGACCTTCCCTATAAAAGATTACCCAGGCAATAAAGGATCCAGAAAAGACTATTAGGTAAAAAGCAATAAACAGAAACAATTTCAGTTGGAATAATAAAAAAAAAAAAACACTTCCACCACCCACACTGGAACACAGGCGTTTCACGGTTAAGACTCACGACAACCCCCTCTAACGACAAAAATCAACAAGGAACCAAGAAAAGTAAAATACAAATAAAAAACCTCAAACAATGAAAAAAAACGTTTATTTTTTGGAGGTCACCTTTTCTTGACCGTTTTGTTAATGACACTTTACTGGCTTTTTCTTGAAGACAATGAATTCATTTAAAATAAAAGAGTGGAGCTACGTAGATAGGTTTTTCAAGGGCGTGCTTACTCAAGAAAACTGGTCAGCATTCTTTGAGGGTTATTCCAATTTGACCTCTTTGCATGCCTAAGTATATTACCACGATGTTAGAAAACGAAACGTCTATAAATGCCTAATTACCTGCGAAGGGAAAAAATGCCTCCGATTCCGTTGGATGATAACCTTGGCAATGGTGAATTGTGTTTTAAATATTGTGTAATAAAAAAATGTTGCAAGACACGTTTATCATATAAACTACATGTACTCCATTTCTATAGATAGCATTACTATGCCTAATATACTTGCATAGTTTTCTCAGCATTTTTACCTAGAATACGAGTTTGCACATTAGACTGTTATCATAAAGTTCTTTTAAAAAATAAGTTTGGAATTTCGTTAAAATAGTGAATGTCAGTTCCATAGAACTAATGCATTAGTTTGAAATCACAACTTTTGCAAACGAATTGCTTCGCTATGTTATCCAATTTTCACCAGGAATGGGAATAATCCTAACATCAATTTAAAACAAAATTGAAAAGAAAATAATATCCGGCTATTTTATTATTCATTGATAAAGTTTTAAAATAGTGTCGCCATCTGCAGTAATTTTTGGCATTTTAAACTTCAAAAATATATAATTAAACAACTAGATAAAATGTTCGTTTCAAATTTGTTTCATTTCGATGTAAAAGGTCCCATACCTATGGAAAAAGGGCTAACGTGATAGCAATAGGTCTGCGGAAACAATAATTGCAAAACTAATGCATTAGCTCTAAGGAACTGATAGTTCTGCCGTATGGTGACATTATGGAAAAAGAGTGACTAAGTAAAAACTACAACAACATTTTATCTTATGTCACCGAAGAGAATATAACCCTTTTTTGAATGAATTTTGTCGAATGATAACTGTGTATGAATTGCACATCCGAGACTACGTATTTTCTTATGGGCAAGTCTGTCTTTAATGAGGTTTAAACAACACTATATATACAATAGAGCAACTTAGAATAAACAAATTGACCTTAACGGTAGCGTCAAAAAGAAATTAGCCATTATAAGAAAAGAAAATAGTCTTTATTCTGTTCTGACGTGTAATCATTAACTCTCAACAAGAAATCACGTTTGGAGCCGATTATATATTTTTTTCATTACATTCAAACCAATAAAATAAGAGAAAAAACATACAATGCAAGTGAGCTACAGAAGGTGAAACTCGGCAAAGTGTGACGCGTTAATGGACAAAGGAAATTGGCGGTGACGGTATCGTATCCAAGGTTAATATTGAAACTCGTTACATATAATAGTCTAGGATTCCAGTCAGAAATTTCAAGGAAGAAAGCAAGACTTTTAAAAAATCATCCAAGATTTAATTTCCAAATTAAAAAAGATTTAAAATTCTTAAAAATTTTTTGGAGTGAAACATGATCTGCATTAACCTACAAAACTGACATCCGCCATATCTTTTTAATAAGTGCACACAATGTCCAATTAATAACGTATTTTAAGCGAAATTCAAATACTTTTTTTATAATCACGGCGCAAACATAACTGTTTCTCGACCACTGCCATTCGGAAAATTAAAATCGTTTAAATGTGGTTCTAAATTACGACGCCCGTCGCCAATAGCCCTCGTGCAGCTCTAGTGCGACGATAATTCAAACCTAACCTTAAATCGTTTAAACACTACAAATGAAGTGTCTACTTGCAAAATTCACATTATCCGACCTAATATATTTCTTTTACGAATGTTCGGAAACCAAATTTACCATTGACTTGGACTTATTGTACATGGGCTTCCGGTTGCTAAATGAGCATTCGCAGAGAAACAACTTTTACAGAATCGCATACGGTAGCTTTCTCCTTTGGTTAATAGATTTAAGTTTCTTTACTTTTAATGTTCTTTTTTCATGGTCTAAAAGATGTATTCAAGAAAAAAAACTTATTGCCTTAAAATGTTTTGATTTAGAAAACAGGATGCGCGCGAAAAGAAAAATATTTTAATACCTTAAACATGCAAACTTAACAAATGTTTTCATATTTCAATCTTAGAGGCAACCAACACAACTTGTAGGGGCAAAATCGACCGGGACTTTGAAGCATATTTAACGTACACTTCCTCCACACAGAATTGCTATTCGACTGATATTTTACCTGCACAGACCGTTTATAGGTCGGTAGTTATTTCGATAATGCACGGGCTCAAACTTTTAATCTTTCACATGCAAGGCCGTCCCGTCTGGGCTCCCCAGTACCTACTTCCGTTCGAATAAAAGCCGTTCTGCTCAGAAGTCTTGACTTAAAAAAAATCAAGACGAACTCAAACCCAAGACGATTTAAAACAAATCTAAATAAATCTTTTTGCTTACATTTCCGGACTAAGAAATGTCTACATGAGGCCATTGTTTTTAATAATGACTGGAAAAGAGGGACCCCATGGGGAATCCCATAGAGACCATAGATAGCGAAAACGAACGGAAACGCGATAGGAAACTGTGATGTGGTAGGAAATGAGCGGTTACGAACCGAAGTAGTAATTTTTTTTAGTCATATTCAGACCCATCTGTGCGTATAGAAAGAGGATTTATAAGATAAAGTGACTTAATCGCACTAGAAGTGTTATTTAATTTTTTTTATTTAGCGACTTAGGTGTTTCAAAATCTATCACTTAAGGGGTCTAAGGAGTCTTAAAAATGTGCAAAGAAGATACTACAAAGCAAAGTTTGATCTTTCATGTCATTTTTTAACTACTCAATGTATAAGTATAATTTTTTTATAGGTAATTCTACAAGATTTATTTATTATAAAACAAGTTTTAAAATTTATGAAACTTTAGCCAAAACTAAAATAAATGATATTAAACATGAAGCTATTTGAACACATTGTGATTAGGCTTGCGCGGCAAATTGTGAGTTCAAAATTCAAAAAATGACCAAGAAAATGACTTTATATTGTACAAATATGTACAAACTAGGACTTATACCTAAATTCTCAGCTCAATTTTAATTAGAAATTATTTTACGAACTTTTTTCTAAAAAAATTAATAAAATTTTAAAAATTTTGATTTTAAATTATTTTTAAAATAATTTCTAATTAAAATTGAGCTGAGAATTTAGGTATAAGTCTTTGTTTGTACTTATTTGTACAATATAAATCCATTTTCTTGGTCATTTTTTCAATTTTAACCTCACAATTTGCCGCGCAACACTAATCACACTGTGTTGAAATAGCTTCATGTTTAATATCATTTATTTTAGTTTTGGCTAAAGTTTCATAAATTTTAAAACTTGTTTTATAATAAATAAATCTTGTAGAATTACATATAAAAAAATTATACTTATACATTGAGTAGTTCAAAAATGACATGAAAGATCAAACTATGTTTTGTAGTGCCTTCTTTGCACATTTTTAAGACTCCTTAGACCCCTTAAACTAGTTCACGGTCGGCATTTCAAAACATTAAAGTATGCAGGAATTAATAATTTTACGTTTAGCTGTTTTAATACAGATAATCAAATAAGTAATTGCAAGTACACTGTTAAAAAGTTTGGTGTAAGATTACAAGGGAATCCTGGACCTTTTTTACTTCCAACACTATTTTTAAACGTATTTACCAATTTTGTGGAGAATTTATTATTAAAATATTGTGGTTGATACATCACAAAAGTGGTAAATCAACGCTACAAATAGTGGTGGCAGCTAGAAAGTTCCAGGATTCCTGTGTAATCTGCTTGCATATTTTTTTTAACTGTGTTCTAAAGATTATTAAACCTCAATGTTTTACAAAAGCCAAGTTTTAATTTAGTAACTTTTATCCCCTGATTAAAACACTACAATTTCCACCACCCCCGGATACGATGTCGTTCTTAACGGTTGCGTTGGGTGCCTATTCAGGTGTCGGCTCGTCACTTGACTGTAGTTCTAAAATACGAAGCCCGTCACCAATAGCCCTCGGGTAGCTCTAGTGAGACGATAATTCAAAAACCAAATCCACCACCCACGGTCGGATACATCACGGTCGCTAACCATCAATTCAACAGGACAAAGTCTAAAAGAACGAAAAAAGAAGTTCTAAAAAAAAAAAAAGGAAAACTACCTTTTAACGATCAAAACACCGAGACACTCCCGCCATCACACTGTGACAGTCACGCTGTGACGAAACCGTGACTGTCGAAAAACAATTCGAATTCACAAGGCATTTATAAAAAGAAATTTCAAAAAATATATATGGAACAAAAGAGAGATCCAACGGTCCTACACGGAACAAAGTTTGCCGCGAACCATAGACAGAGAGATTTCTTATCTGCTATTCGAATTTCAGTTGAAGCAATGACAGTTGATGTTTTTATGATGTCCTGGATTACGCTGTCAGGACAATTTCAGTTGAAGCAGTGGCAGTTGATGTTTTATAATGTCTTGGCTGTCGAAACATTCTGGATAAATATTGATTGAAAAATACCTCAATAATGTTTCTTTTAGGATTCAGGTTGGTTGGTGTTGCCATAACAGAAAAAGAGTTAGGTAGGAGTGTTTAGCAATATCGTGAGCTTATGAATAAACGCTATAATTCTTAGGGAGGGGAATTTGTATTTGCCCCCACGCATAGAACTTTCTTCTTTCCGATTTTTCTGTTTTAGAAGAATTATTTTTAGCGCTTTCGGCACGGCAGTTATTAGTCTCTCCTGAACTGCTGGTTTGCTGCAGTCTTTCTGGCATCACGATTTTTTTTATTTCATATGCACATAACAGAAAAAATCCAATTACAATGCACATCATAAAAGACAATGAAAAACAACGAAAAACCAAAGAAAAAAAGAAAAACATTACAGGGAGAATAGCCTCCGACTATTAGCTTTAAAAACATTAAAAGGCATACAAAATAGTCACTAAGAACGAAACTCTTGACATTACACTGCAAACAGAATGTTAACTCAAATAGGTCTTCATTCTATATATAACGTTAAAGGTAACCCTATTACGTGGCTTGATGAAATACTAAATGACGTGGAACATACAAATTTCTTCGAAAATAGAGTATCAAGAGCGCGACCACGACACAACTTTTGCAACACACGTTAAAATAACAGAGAAATGCGAAATTCAATAGGGAGGAAGCTGTAATCGTTCTTCCCACCGCCTAATTTGAGCTTACATATACGGTTACTCATAAGATACATCTTTAACGATTGATCATTACCGAAACACCCAAAAGATAATCTGCCCAACGATAGGCCCATACAGTCACCCAATTCACCCGAATAAGCGTCTGGGGGTGGATTATCATTACATTAAAGCGGAGTCAAGTCACCCACACTAAGGCGGAAAAGGGTCGCTTTTGATGGGATCATGAGAGGAACTGGATACAAGATCATGGAATAGGAAGAGGACGTAAATCCTTGTTCCTTATAGAGAACATATATTTATTGTTTACCATTTTTTTATTGCACAAAAGTAACACATTAATTTGAGGGAAAAGCAAATACAAAAGTAATATTCCAGTAGACAAAACACCAAGGGTCATATTGTCGTACATATAAAAAAAGTGTGTGATGTAAATTTACAAACACACAAAAAAAAAGAACAAAGATTAAATCACAAGTAAAAAATATTATGGCAACAGGAGTGTCGGGGGTATATTTAGGATGGTTAATCAAAGCAAATGAGTTACTGTACAGTTACTTTATTTCAATAATTGATGTGTGCATAATCAAAAATAGTTCTCTATAAAAATTACTGCGCAAACTGCTATAATAAATTGAATCGGACTCAACGATTGAATTGGTTACTATCAGACACTGTCGAATAATTTAACTTAATAATTGATTTGATTAATATTGAATATTGCATTCTGTTGTAAATTGTTTTCGCCAGCGCCTAATGTTAACCAGGGCCTATTAAAGATTTTTACCCGATAAGGACGCATAAATATTATACATCCACCACTGCTTGAAATTGGCATGCTTCACGTGACGTACATCTTACCTGTATTTTTGTCTTTTTGGTTGGTGATATGTCACTGTAAGCTCCGCCCACTACATTGATTAACGAATAGATAATTTATTATTATATCTGTGGAACACTTGCCACTCAAGAAGTGAAACATGTCCATTGCTAACGCTTCTTATAACAAAAAAATACATAATTAAATTAAGTTATTTTACGGTTTTTCTTTATTAAACAATTATTTAAAAATGAAGTCACACGATAAAAATAACACATGAACCCGTAGTTTCAAATAGCAAGACATTCATGGTAAAATAAATGATATACTTATTCAAGCACAACTATTGTTATAAAATTTCTCCAAGCTGGTAAATCCCGAAATTGTCAAGCTTATCAGGTTCGTCACTTCTTTTCGCAAAATTCGTTTATATGATTAAATAAAAAAAAATCCAACAATACAAAACAGATATGACGTTCTTTATTTCACATCTCTTGAGTGAACCATGGAATATAATATATATAAAGAAAAAAAGTGTGCCCAGAACGGAAGGTGGGTGCCATTGAGGGGTCACGGGGGCAGAACGAGCGAGTCTGGGAACGAAAATGGCGTTGGGTACCATGAAAGGATGAACTGTTCAGTTCCCACACGCGATGCTGCACGCCACATTGAAATGAATGCATGAAATAGCACAAAAATGAGGCTACTATTCTGATGTCGGGCAGATGGTTTTGGTAATTTGGGATGGCCATTTTTACTTTGGTTAGTTTGCTTTAAAATAAGAAGTCTAGAATAATTGATAATATTCAAGAACTATGTAATGAATATCCTAATACTGTATTTTTCTTGGTATAACGTGGCATTGAAGCTAGTCATGGCGTCAGGCTTTGTAAGTTCGAAGAGGCGTTAAGTTAAAACGCTATTATGTAAAATAGCATCCAATGCAACAAGATTGACATCGTAAGTGGCTCTAGCACATTTAACGAGAATAAGTCTACTTTGTATGAAGATACTTGCACTACACAATGAATTCATACACATAGCCACGCATAAAGACACAAGACTACATACGCATAGCCATGCATAAAGACTAAATACACATACCATGAAGACATGCACAACTATATACACAATCCGTTTCTAGGATTGCAGTATCGAATGCTTAATTCGATCCAAAGACCTGAAAGCCAACGAATTACCAACTGATGGGGTCTCTGGGTCGATTAAACTTCTAGTGGGTGATTGTAGGGCTTCACATCTGTTTATTAACCCTCTTCACGCCCAAAAAAGTCCTACACATATGTTCTCTCTCTAAAAATTTCTCAATTATATATATTTAAAAGTATGTTTTGCAGGCAATTTTGAAAAAATTAACGTTTTACATTAGTTGAGGGGCAAGGAAATTTAGTGGAATTTGAAATTTTGAGCGACAAATATTAATTTTTTGTGTGTTGTGAAAAAATAAACTGTCAGTATTTTGTTGCTTATAGTCCAGTCTAACATTTGTTTGAAAACTAAATGTCCGATAAATTTACGGTTGAAAAAAATTAATGACGACCCCCTGAAGTTCGGTTGTCGTCAGAGTAACTGTTATAGTTCAGGACTGCAAGACTGACCGATCCTACACTCCTTGCCAACCTAAGTTGGGCAAATAGAAATATGCTATGGAGAAGATATGCATCCGCAGATGTAAAGAGTTCCATAAATTATTTGTGAATCCTTCCAGAAAACATGTTTGAAACATTAATTTTATTTAAGGTCAAGCTGATTTAATCTTTTTTGGAGAAAATTTCGCAATTTTATCAGAATGAAAAGTGTATTTGGTTAAATTGTATTAGGATCATTTTGTATGTAAATATTACCTTTCAAGAGTTTCCAGCTTCAATCGCGATCCAGACCAATCGCGCTTTTCCCCCTTTGCCTTTTTAGCCTACTTTTCTTTTTTTTTAATTCGAAGAATTAAAAAAAATGAAAAAGTAGGTATTGACATGCGGTCGATGTCCGTCCGTCCGTCCCCCCCTTCCAAAATCAGTTCTATCAATCCGATCTTAAAAATTCTTTTTTTATTAGAAAGGTATAACCTCAGACACCCAACTTTCATACTTTTTGTACGTCTGTCTGTACGATAGGACGGTCATAAATCTATTTGTCGACGAATTTCCCATTGAATTAGCATTGAAATTCAATTTCGAGTCATTTAAATCGCTGAATTTAACTACAAATGCTACGGACAAGTGAGATACGTCAAAAAATTCTGCGCATCGAAATTAGAATAAATTGAAAATTTCAGAAAAGAATTCGAATTCTAAGTACCTCAATTATTTAAAAAACTTCAAAATTTATTGCTCATTTAAAAAGCACAGGAAGCCATTTTTATTAGCATTAAATCACCATTGCCATCGCAACAATTGCTTGAGAAACTTTAATTCTTTTCGACAATAAATTAAAATAAATTTATTTTTGAGACATCGGTCAATTTAAGATGACGTCAAATATATATTTCACTACGAGATCTTTGTATGTTGATATAAATAGTTTTCATTCTATTTAAAAGCGAGGAATATTACACATTTATTCTTTGAAATATAAATTTTTGCAAACGATTTAAGTTATAATTATTTAATTTTCGAAATGAAATAAATGAAACTAGCCGAAATTAGCAAGTAAATGTTTATTGATGAGTAGTTTTTTGGTTTTTGTTCTACGAAAAATTAAATATTATTTATAACTGCAAATAAAGCTGTGTTTAGTGCTGTGTTTAGTGAAAGATGCTGTGTTTAGTTAGATGCTGCGTTTAGTGAAATTTATTTTAAATTTAATGTGGAAAAACGGTTGTTGATGTCACTTACTGTTACGAACCTAGTTTTTTCAACATAAGAATTTTAGTAAGTATTTAAGTAACAGGAAAGTAGGCTATTTTAGTTCTTTAAGAACTTCTTGTTTACTATTTGTTTTTACCCAAGTTAGGTTAGCACGGGGTGTAGTTAGATTGCGGTGGAACCACCATCAATTCTTGTGTAACTCGATGCAAATAAGCTAGAGTATGAGAAATTTATAAATATTTTTTTCTGTTTTTAAATATTCGAAGAAACAACAGAAGCAGACTGGCGTTGAGAGGTCACAGGGGCAGAACGGCTATGCCTGGGAACTCAACTGCATTATTCGACAGAAAAGGATGAATCAATTTGACTTATTCAGTTCCCACACGCGATGCGCACGCTATATAGAAATGAACAAGTAACAGTAAACAGTAGAATGAGCACATGTTAAATGTCGTGCATGTTTTTGTTAGCATTGTTATTGGGTTAATTGGTACAATAGAAAAACATCTGCGAAAATTAACTAATGTTTAACTTTAGAAATTACGGAATGCTCATAAAAATCCTTCCTGGAAAAGATCTTTTATTATTTTAGGAATTTAAACTAGTATTTAGATAATTCTTTTTGAAAATTATTGGTAGTAACTAATTTCGGCATGTTACAAACAAGCTACTTTTTGATGTGTTTTTTAATAACGCTTTCCGTCCTCCATTACAAAGCTTAAAACTAATGTTAGCCATAATGGTTATTATGCGTGTTATTACTTATGGTCATTGTAATATTATTAATGGTTATGTCCAGCGAAAGTGTGTTAAATTAATTAAGCGACAACGTAATAGACGGGAACATAATAAAATAAGCGAATGAATGGCTACTTGCTGAAAGAAGAATAGAATGACCCACATTTCTGAATATCGTCATTAAACTAGGGATCGAAATTACGAGGTGTAATTGGCTGTGTTTAAGCTCGACATTGCAGCTAAAACAGACAGCCGGAAAACGTTAAACTTACCTAACCTACATTCCTGAGAGTAAATATTGACGGGGCATTTGGAAGGGACGATAAAAACTTTTTGTGCCGCTCTGGAAGATAAGTGACCTAGATGTGAGTTATCGATCAGACAAAAGAAATCTATGTTTATTATTGAAACGAAACCACTAAACGATTTCTACATATCAAAGTTCTTTTTTGTTTAACCTATTTATTCGTAGTTAAACTATAGAGGACGCATGTTCTTTTTAAGTTTATCTAAATAAACAAAAATAAAGACTTTTGTCCTGAAAATTATACGTAGGACAAATTAAGTTAAATGTTGAAAATTCTTTTTTCGTGTAAAGTTAAAGTTTTTATTCGGTGTTGAAGTTGTTAAGGGTATTCATAAATAAGGCACAAAAGGGTTTATTTAATTAAAATACAGAGACTCTAAAATTTACTAGGGGACGCTTGCAAAAATAAAAAAAACATTTACTCATATTTTTGAAAATTATGTTTCAAACGTTCCAACCGAATTTTTGTATCTGTTGGTTTTAGACAATATATTACAACTTAGATACAATAACGTTCCAGACTATCATAATTTAGGCTTAACCAAATATCTGCTAATACATTTCATCCACGTTAGAAAATACTAAAAAAGTCAATACAGTATTTTCTAATTTTACTATTATGCAAGAAAAATAAAGTCGCGAAACTAAGTATTGTTATTTCTTTAAAATCACCACAAAAGTTTTTATTAACTTAACACCATTTCAATTTTCTACTCAACAAAACGCTGTAGATCAGCCCAAGTTCTTTGAAAAGATTGGACATCAATAGGAAGGGTCAAAGGACTCTAATAAGCTTTTCACAGCACTCCTAAAAGATAATAATGCATCGACCTACAAACCACTTGCAAAATGGTTGGGTGGAGCGAATTTTAATAAAATTTGAATGAGGAAGATTTTAAACAACCATACACTCTCAAAAATGAATGCTCAAAAACGACGAAATTTTCCTTAATTTTGACGATTTCGTTACTGGCAAATGCTCCGAGTTTTCGTTTCCTCAAAGTGAGGAAATTTGAATCGTCATTTTTATGAGGATTTGAATGTCGTCTATTCTAAAGAAATATTTCGTCATTTTTGAGCATGTGAGTACAACAATGAGATTCAGTTTCCTCAAAATCAAGACACAGAATTGTCAAATCACGATCGTAAAAGTGAGGATTCGCGTTTACTCAAAAGTCACGTGATAGTTTGACGAAACAATCCTCAAAATTAACGAAATGAGGCTTGATGATTCATGAATCGTCAAAAATGAAAGTGTTATTTCTGAGAGTGTAATGATATTTACTTTCAATTACCTAAGATAAAATATAAGGTAATGAAAGTATTGCGCTGGGGTCGAAAATCCGAAAGAGATTTTTTGTATTTGTGTAGTGGTATTGAAAATCGTGTGGTGTTATACACACTATATTTTGATGTGGTGAATGTTGTATATCTTAAACCCTAAAATTTTATTTTCTTAGAAAAATCATTTTAAAAGTATTTGTAAAGTATTTTAAAAGTAAATTTAAATGAGGAAGATTTTAAATCAACCATCATAATGATATTTACTTTCAATTATATAATATAAAATATAAGGTAATGAAAGTATTGCGCTGGGGTCGAAAATCCAAAATGGAATTTTGTGTATTTTTGTAGTGGTAATTGAAAATCGTGTGGTGTTATACACACTATATTTTGATGTGGTGAATGTTGTATCTTAAACCCTAAAGTTATATTTTCTTAGAAAAATCATTTTAACGTAGAGTAGAAGAGGAATCACACATAATTTCTCTCATTGCTCCATACATTTAATAGTTATACAGTGATGCATCACTCTTTTAAAATTATTCTTCTTCGTAGGAAGTAATATTTGCATGTCTAACAAAATTTCAAAATTTTCTTTTATTAATCAATTTTAAAACCATTTACAAAAAAAAAAGCGATATCAAAACTGGTTCCTAAACAAATACTAGAAACTTTTAGACTTCCAAGAGTTCAGTTTTTAAACTCCTACATTATTATTCGTGACTACATTCCTTGCCAACCTAAGTTGGGTAAATAGAAATATGCTATGGGGAAGATCCTTCCGTGGATGTGAAGAGTTCCATAAATAATGAGTGAATCCATCCAGAAAACATGTTTAAAACATTAATTTCGTTTAAGGTCTAACAGATTTGAATATTATTTGAGAAAATTTGGCAATTTATCAGAATGAAAAGTGTATTTTGGTTAAATTGTATTCAGATCATTTGTAAACTAACGGGCCAACCGCGCTTTCCCCCCTGTCTTTTTACTACACTCTTAAAACAAACACTCCTAATTTAACTCAGTCTGAGTGGATTTCACTCCTCCAGACTGGAAAATGCACTTCTCCTTTTGGAGTGGATCCTTTGTGTGTTAAACCTCCTACAGGATCACTCCAAACGAGTGATTTTAACTCAGTCTGAGTAAATATGCATGCCTTTACGGTGTCGAAAATGCACTTCTCCAACTGGAGTGGATTTCACTCTTTTGTTTTAAGAGTGTATTTGTTTTTACCCAAGTTAGGAGTGTAGCAACTCACTTAGTAATTCTGTAACCATTCTACCCCATGCTGATCACAACACTACTTAACATGAAGCAGGATAAAGACACTAATTTTATTCTACTACAAACAAAACTTTTTTTTTTACAGGAAGTGACCCCCGCTAAGGCAATAAATCCTGACAAAATAAATTCGAGTCTGCGTTCTGCTTGGAAAAGCCGATTTTTGGACGCTTCTCAAATCCACTGGGCTTTTTGGCCCGGGCTCAATGTTTCTTGTTTGTATCGTAAATCGGCCTATTTGAGAAGCCCGTATAGTGTTAAAAAATGGCGTTTATACCGAAAAAATGTTCTATTTCGTTTAAGAATTCGATTCGGTGTTTTTGTAAGAGTTGGCAAGAGGAACGGGAAAAACAGAAGTCAGAGATGGATAAATAGTTTTCTTTAAAGGAATTTTCGACCTCGTAAATCTTGTCGAATAAATTCATTTTGTAGCATAATTTACCAATAAAAGTATATTTTTAGTTTAGAGTACTGATGGGTAAAATTTTTAATACAAATGTATGTAGAATAAGTCGACAGGGAAAACTTAGAAAAAGTTAATCTTCTTTATTTAGCTGCGACATTGATAAGAAATAAATTGATCGTCGTAAAAATTTCGTGGTATGTATTTCTGTTGATAAAGTATAAATTATATCGATTGTTTTCTTTGAATCAATTATTTGGTTATAATTACGCAAGTTGCAGTAAACTATTTAAGGTAAAAAATATCAAACATGAAAAGGGCGCAAATCATACTAAAAATACAAATTGAACAAAGAAAGTACGTATTTTATCCGAACGATTTTTAAAATTTTGTATGTATTAAGAAAAGTATACAGTGGTGGCCAAAAGTGTGGATATTTTTTAAAAGCTTCATGTAAATTTGTGTGCTTGTAAAATATATTAATTTTTACGAAAATACAAACGTTTGTACATTAAATTGAAGGTAATTTAATGTAGAATTTAGTAATACAAATTGCCAAATGAAAATTAAAATATTCTACAAGCACACACTGTTGAAAAACATGAAATGAAACTTAAAAAAAATGTCCACACTTTTGGCCACCACTGTAGCTTTTTTTTTCTACTATTTACAAAGATTGTTGCACTTGAAACTTCGATAAAATGTAGCCATAAAAAAGTTTGAAAAAAATCAAACTTTAAAAAATAAACAGTACAACACATGTTATGGCTCAGTACATGTCTCTAAAAATAAAAAGTTCAACGTTCCGGAGTCTATCAACTACTCCGTCTTATCGGCCTTCCAAAATCGAAAGAAATCAGCAAGAGTGACCACATTTACATCCCGCAACAAAGAAGATAACGATTCCTTTGTCGAAACGCCGCAAACGGAAATTTTCACTTCAGAAAACACAGCCAATTGGTGATTAAGTCGCCATGCTTGGTTTTTATGTTTATGTTTATGCTCTCTTGAACGATTGGTTGTAATTAGTTAGTTACTTTTTGTAAGAAGTCTATTTTTTTTAAATAGGATTTATTTAAATCCGAATTGTTATTAAAAAAAACGATTTTAATTTAAAAAAAAGGTGATTCGGAAATTTGATAGATTTGCTACATTACTTTTTATAATTTAATTTGTTACATAATTTATAGTTGTAACTATTAACTTTTCGACTCGACATTTAATTTATAATGGCTTTTAGAAATGAGAACAACTTGATTGTTATTTGAAGAGCTTAAGTGCAAAACAAATTAAATCACTTTTAGCTTATGCTATTGTTACTTTAAAGTAACTGGCCTTTGGCTGTATCATATACTAGTTATTTTAGAGCGAAAATGGCTTAAGCAAAAAGTGATTTAACTTGTTTTGAGCTCTTTATTTAATGCTCCACGGAATTTCAATTCTTTTTTTAAGAACTTCAAAACATACTGTTTCTGTAGTTTATAAAACACAATAAAAAAAAACTTAAGGCCATCTTTATTTTCTCATAAACGACATGGGTTTTTCCTGGCAGCCAAGCTATACGAGACGGTCATTCTATCAAAATCACCCTAATAACAAAGAAAATAATACGACCCTGCTAGGCCATTGTGCAATAAGTAGTTTCATATGCGGCTCTCATAATGGCCCCAAATTAGAGGGAGTTAAGGTTCAATACGGATGATTGAAGCGAAAGGCAAATAACAGGATTTCGGAGAGATTATGAAAGGGTTATTTCGGAGCAGAGGCAATTTGGTCGAATGATCTTTTTCTACAAAGGAAGTAACGCTGAAGGGCCGCTACCGTTAAAGTAAGTGTCGTAATGGGATTAAAAGATTAAAGTAGTTTCGGAAGAAAGTTTTTGTCTTTTCTTCTGCGGATTTGAGCCGGCAATTGTGAAGTAAAGACAAAGATCGCCAAAAAGCTGCTTTGTAATCTTGTAAATTATCATAAAAGTTATGAAAAATAATGATATTGTTTTGTTTTTAGTATTTCGATTACGTAAAACGGTAGATAAGATATTGAACAAGTTCTTATCTTTAGGTCTAAGGAATATTGTTTTTTTTTTAGAAATTATCTTGACACTTCGTTCCAAAAATTAATCGAAAAAAAATTGATAAGCATATTTAATCACAAGTTTTAGTTATTTACAAATATTATCTGAAGGGTTTTCGTTTTTAAATATAGCCATTGAATTGAAATTTGCTTTGTAATTTTGAAAGCTAATGATTTCTATTGTTTTAGATCTTTATATTCAATACAAAATTGTCTCGGAAGTGCTGCATAAATTGTTAAACAGCTGGCTTGGTCAGTTTTCATCTGGTCTTAATCAAACACACTTAAACTGGTTTGAACTCATTGATTCAACACGCAACACCTCACTTCACACATCGAAGAGAAACATCAGATTTACATATCAAAACAGTCTACAACTACCTTACATATCCATACATTATACACCTACAAAGATATCTGTAAAAACAATACTTTTTCAAATCAAGTGTCATTGATAAGAGACAACGATCCGGGGTCAACACTACAGGTCAAATAAAAGACTTCTACCAAAACACTCATCTTAAACTATAGAATTTTTTATTTATTTACACTTTTAAAACATACGAGCGATTTTAATTCAGCCTGAGTTAATTTTCACTTTTCCAGTGTCGAAAATGCACTTCTCCTACAAGAGTGGATTTCACTCTTTTGTTTTAGGAGTGTACTTCATAAAAACCAACTTATGCTTGTAGATTCAAGATCTGATTCTACATCTAAAACTGAAAACTGTTGAATTGCAAGTTGGAATTAATTCAAATTGACAAAAAAAAAATCGTATGACTTACCCGACATAGTATCCCATTCGAAGTCACTGTTAGCCGCGTAGGCCGCATTATTGCGGGGCAAACCCATGCAAGAGCTGAAAAACACCCGGGCAAAACGCCCTCTGAAAGGGTTCTTGTCCAAAGATGACAGATCTTCACTCGAGCTATTGCTGACACTTGACATCTTGGCCACTTCGTCTCAATTGGACCCTCTGCGTTGGATGTTTCATCGATTTCAGTCGAAGTAATAATCCTCGTCGAATAATAATCCTTCGATATGCTATGATAAGGTCTTGTCTTAGTTAAACAACAAATTATAATTGATGTTTTGATATTTGTAGAATTTTTTTTGCCGTATATGAAGTCAATGAAATTGATCTGAAGTTGATAGTAGAATATCTTCAGGGGGAGGGGGGGGGTTAGGTAAAGTGGCAATACAACTAGTTTAGATTGCAGAAGAATCGACGATTTGAAGTTCCAAAATTTTTCAGAATGTTATATTTTCTTTAAAGACACAATAAATCCATTATTCTGAAAATTCACTTGATGAAGCACGCTGAAGTAACACTAAGTCCACAAAAAAAATTTGAAGGAAACACCAAGTCGAGAAGTCGATTTAGAATCACGAGACTTGGAAAAAGGTAAACACGGCAACTTTCAAAGGCGTGTTTACCTATCAAAACATTGTAGAAACCCGCAACACGTTTTGACACAATTTCTTGTACACTACATAATCCGATTCGAATGTCAATTGTTGGTATTAATCCACGTGGGTAGATGAGAACAAAATTTCAGTTCCAACAACTGAGCAGAACTAGAACTATTAAAGCGAATATCGTCGGCGTACAAAGTCCAGGTGAGATTCTTGTGCAGCTGCTATCGCGCGCATGCTCTGTCGGGAAAGCAGACACACTCGACTAAAAACCGTTGTGGGGGTATTTTCCGTGTTTGTTTAGTCGAGAGGAATAAAAATAAGAGTGCGAAACGCTTTGGAACACGAAAAAAAAAAGTTCACGGGATGAGGGAAATTATTTCGAATCACTACGTAAAAAGTTTGATGTCCTTTTAATCTTCCGGATTTTTTAAAACCAAGATTTAAAGATGGGATAAACTTTATACTCTATGAAAGTTTTATGGATATAATTGTTAGAAATATCGATGATTTTCAACTTTAGGGTAACTAAGAAATATCAAAAAGAGTAACCAAACTAAAATTTTAAAATCCTATTATTACGTTGAAAAAAAAACACATTATCTTGATGAATCTGAAAATTTTAACAGAAATCAACAATTTAAGTTCAAAACGTTGTTTTTTCCATAAATCTCAAAGAGACAAATTCAACTGTTCCGAGACAAGTACAACCGATTGTCAAACTCAAAACTCAATCTACATAAAAAACCTCTCCATAGTTAACATTCAATAACAATTCACAGCCTCAATCCTTGTCAAAAAAACACCGGTATGGTTCCAAAAGAAAATTAGCTTTATACGAAAAAAAAGTTCACGCCTTTCCGCTATTTGCGAAGTACGTTACAGAAGACCCACGCGTAGCCGTATCCGCTAAGAAAAAGTTTTTTCTAATAAAGAAGAGACGAAGAGTCCCAGGGATAAGTTTTCCATGCTTCCCGCTTGTTGCTATGGCGACCAAGGGATGAGGGTGGGAGTTGGCTATTGTTCCCCGTCGCCAAACACGCCTCAGGTCGCCAAGGGGGATCATAAAAAGGAGAAGAAAAAATAAAGGTTGTGTGGGAGTGTTTTTGGAAGAGTTGTTTAGCTTAGTTGGTGTTCTTAGTTTAACGAAGTTTTTCCCCGATTTTTGTTTTCTTTTATATTTGTTATCTAAAAAACAGGACCTTGCATGCGAGTTTTTTTTGCCAAAAATTAATAAAAATATATAAAATTGAAAAGGTATTTAATATATATGTTGCTGAAATTAAAATGTTTTAATTTTATATATATTTAATCTTAAAAGGATTTCAAAAAAGAAGATTTTGGCTAATTATTTTATGAAATACGTTTAAATAATCTCCTAATAATTCCTTATTCATGTATTTTTAAACGTATCCAACGAAAAAGTTTATTGGAAAAAATATAGTATAGTAATTCGAATAACAACGTAAAAAGTTTGTTGCTGTCCTTTTTATCTTCCGGATTTTTTAAAACTAAGATTTAAAGATGGGATAAACTTTATACTCTATGAAAGTTTTAAGGATGTAATTGCTAGAAATATCGATGATTTATATATCGATGATGCAATTACTATAAATTTTAATAAAATAGTATAGTAATTGTTTTAAGCAGATGTTAATTGTTTTTTTATAAATAAACTACCAGCAAAGTTTCTATACAAAAGAAATAAATCTCTAACTGAAGCTAAACTAATAAAAATAAAATATTTATGTCTTGAAATAACAAATAAATTTGTTTATTGAATAGGAAATACCTTTTGTATTCGATTCTCGCACTCGAAAATGAGACCTATTTACCCTTTTTCTCGTAGAAAATTTGTATACTAATACTGACAACTTAAGGTCGGTTTTGGTGTATATAAGAAATATCTAAAACAACAGAAAGGTAGCGAACCCCACTCCACGTAATGTTGAGGTTTGTATAAAAGAACAAGTGAAAAGAAGAACTTTTAATTTCTTTAACATCTTTCTTAAAAACTTCTTTATCTTGTTTCAAGAAAGGGGTGAAACTTTTTTCCAGGTGGAAATGCCTGTATTTTGGCCGCGATAAATAGTTTGGAGAAGTTTTATTCTTTCCAAGAAAGAATACATTCCAATTTGTGTAAGATACACAGCGAGGTAAAAAAAAAAAGGATATTTGAAGCTGTAGAATTTAAAATGTTCACTATGGAAGAAATAGCTCATTTTCTTTTCCTTCAAAAAAAAAAAAAAAAAAAAAAAAAAATCAGTACAAGCTCAACACTTTAACTAGTTTTTAGAAACGATATTAGTTTCAAAGTATAACACGTTTTCTTTAGTACCTACTTAAATTCGTGTTATTGCGGAAGAAGTAGTAACAGGAAGGCTGTAGATTTACTTTTAGAAAAACTGGTAGCAAAAATGGAGAATATATTTGCACTCAACATCTAGTTTTAAAAAAACTTTTATTTTGCGGTTAATCGCGTTAGGGTAAACTAAATTTTACTTTTATTTCAAACCGTATAGCGTATTAAAAGTTTAATGCAGTAGATATTATTTTAAATTATAACCAAGAATGTTCCAAGTTTTAATTATAGTGTGTGTTGTGTTAGGCAGTGCATAAAAAAATTTAGCACTGCTATAATTTTTAAGCTATACACTATTCAGTAATTAAATGTCGGATAAAGTTTAACATTTCTGAGCAATTTTAGAAAGAAATCGAAAATACTTTTGGTGATTTATCTACTTCCATGATTTTTTTCTTATTATAACTAATATAACTCATAAATTCGATGAATTTCAATTTGTTTACAGTCTACTCTCATTTGAAAGCATTGTTTTATCCGACACTTTCGGCAATCTGAAGGATTTCTAACACCTAATACGTCGGATAAGCAAGCGTAGAGCTTTTTTGTTGTAAATAACTAGCATAACAGTTAAATCACCAGCAAAAAAAGATAAACACATGATTTGTTACAATGCACAATTTCCTCGAAACAAAAGCGGAAAACGACGTATGTAACAACAAATTTAAAGAAACTAAGCATTCGATGATAGACATTTTACACTTCACTAAACAAAGGAGTTATTCGGAAGAAAAAAATAACTGATAAATAGTAGAGCGCGGCAGTAAAAAACATGAATTCTTAAAGTTTTTTTTTAAAGTTTAGTTTTTAAACGTTTAGCCAACTTCCTGTCTTTCAAAAAATTTATTTTTGAAAATAACTGAATTTCATCTCTTGTATCACACAATTTCATCAATATTTGTTCATTTCCCTTATATTTAAAAAGCAGTTTCATTTTACACCTATACTGTTTTTCTGGCACTAGATGCTTAGTAGCAAAAAATTCTTATTCGGTCTTAAAAGCTACTATATATAAATTACTTTTAATCCAAAAAAATATATAGATTACTTTTACTAAAATGGCCGAATAAACAAAACCGAAGGATAACGATCACTTTCAACACTACTAAAAGGTTAGGTTAGTTTTGAATTATCGTCGCACTAGAGCTACACGAGTGCTATTTTCGACGGACATCGTATTTTGGAACCACAGTGAACTACTAAAAGGAATTCCGAAAGTCCACTCAGCAACAGTATCACTGCTGTAAATCAAAACCTCTTTGTGATGGTAAACCACGAGATCCCCCTTCTAGATAATTTAATGACCCCACTGTCACTCTGGAGTGGTCATAGACCACAGGGGGCAAGACTACGAAACTGAGGAGGGACCACCTACAGTAAAGTTGGTCCCTGAAGTAATCCGATGTTGGTATATCCCTTTACATTCCTTCTTTGAGGGATGGTGCGATATCGTCCGATAAGTATCCGATCGCCCAACAGAGATATAGTGGTTTCAATAGGGTCCGCCAGAAGGAAAAGGAATGCAAATGGTTCCGAAAGCATTTCCCTAGATGCACACAATATCGCCACCATCGATACTGCAATGTCGGAAAGATATCGGAGGGACGATTGGGACCAAAGTAAAACAAAAATTACTGATATTTTACGGGTACACAAAATGTGGCATAAAAGAAATCGAAATTTAGGGGTCCCTAATTTGTGGGGGTCCTAGACCTGAGTCTTATGGAAATGTTTAATGGAAGAATATTTTTCAATAGGAATTATATAATGGAAATATATTTAATATCAGTGCTGCAAGTAGGGGTAGAAGCGGGGTGACGCGTCACCCCACTTTTCAAGAAAATGGCTATCCATCCCCTCACTTCTTATATCTCTCAAATCCATAATCCGTAGAGCATGGCATTCTAATTGAAGGCATCCCCCCACTTATTTTCCCCCCACTTTCACCACTGTTTAATGTAGAGAAGATGTAAGTATAGGAAACATGATGCCGAGTTGTCACGAATATATCATAATTGAGCAACAAGGTAAAGGTTTGCACTGGGCTGTAAGAAAAAAATAATATTTTTACTTCCACCCTAAAATTCAGAGGGCAAAATCCGCTTTACTTTCGAACTGACAGCAAGCAAGTAATCTGCCTTTTTTTTTAAAAAGCACAGACATGAACTTTCTTTACAAGTCCAAATGGCATGTCCCGGTCATAAAATAACGAAAGAAAAACCAAAAGACAGCACACACAAAAAAAAGAGCAGCCATACAACGCGAGTGTCACACCCTCGCAAAGAAGGTCCACCACCCATAGAAATACATGATAGTCGCGAACTTCAACTACCTTTGTAATCCTCCATTCCGGCATTACTACACAATGGGCCAAGGAAGACGCGTCATCTGCATGTTAAAAGTAGTCCCTATTGTGGTCACGGTGCCTGGCAGAAAGTTTACCTGAAAGTTTCTGACCTTGGATTTTTGTGACCAGAAAAGACATCATATTCTTTTCTTTGTTATATGCGAGTTATTTATGTTGTCGGAATTGCGATGAAGAAAGTGGCAACGGATGCAGAGAGTGAAGTACTTGGTGAAAAGACTCGAATGTAATAATAGATTTCTTTTGTTATTTTTTTGAGAATGGAGATAGACAGGAGGTTGTTAAATATCTGGATAAGTTGACTTTTAAGTTGTTGAATTTATACTTGACAGAATTTCGCAAAAAAAAAAAGTTATATTTATGTTTAAGTCCATGTGATTAAATTTCAAATATTTGAAAATTAAGGTTTCAAAATTTTAGTTACACAAATTTAAAAATGAAAGTCTAAGTGAGCCAAAATAAGAAATTCTGTGTGAAAGAAAAAAATCTATATGTTTTCATCTTTCGATTTCGCACGATTTTATTTAAGTAAGTTTTTTATTTAATAAAAATAGATAAATTTTATTCTGCACTAGCCATTTCTAAATTTCAAAACCAATAATTAGACTTGTAGCAGACAACACGTACTATTCCCCTGGTCATGGTTACAGATTAAAGTGCCAATTTTCTTCACTTCAAGTCTTCAAATTTGATTCCGATAAATGGGAAATATATTATTTTTACACTTGATTGCAAATTTAATCAAATCAGTTATCTCGATGGAACTTTAGACTAAAACCATAAAGAAAACTATTTATTGAACCATCAACAACAAGATATATTTAATCTCCAACCAGCGAATGCAGTATTTAAACCTCTTCAACCGCCCAAGCTCGTTCACACACTAATTAGAAAAACTGTCTTTTGGAATTCGCCAAGCGTTCATTTACCGAAATAACCGCTAAAATTCGAAAGATTAGGGACCATTAGATAACGACGGAAGGGATTAAGTATTGATTTCCGTATTAACAAACAGAGCGAAAAGGAACGAGAGTTATTTTCAAAAAGTAAATCCAATCAGAAAGCGTAAATTAGAAAAGCGGATTTTAAGTTGGGAAAAGTGGCAACGATAGTGAAAGGAGACTGATTTCTTATTGAATTTTCTGGAGGAGAAAATAAATACTAAGCGTCGTTCTTTAATTAATCAATGGAAATTATTTTAAGATGTGTTTTTTTTCTCTAGTGGCCGGGCTGCAACATTGGCAGGTCAAGCCTTTGCAGACTCGGCATAGTTAAGATGCGTGTAACAATACTAAATAACAAAATTAGAAAATTTATCGAATGTAATTCCTTGGATTAATCAAATTCCTCTCCTTTATATAACGCACAAATTTTTTTCGTTTAATAAATTGATGTAAGGTACAGAAATAAAAAGAAGAAAATTGATTTCATTTACGTAAATGTTGGATAGCATAAAAATATGAAAAGAGCAAAGATATAAAATTTTAAAGGTTATTACCTTTAGAAATTATTCGAACAATATTTAAAAACATATTTAGTAAAAGAAAGCTTGGTAAATGAGTCTCATTAAAGTAATGGCAATTTGGTTGCAATTCTAAAATTTTTGGATAATCTCTTATTCTTTTTTTTTACCGCGATTAATCGTTTTGATATATAAATTTCAATAAATAAAATGCACCTATTCTTAAAATTATCAGATAATTTTTACGGAAAGTTAATATTTATTAACGTACGATTTTTAAATATATATTTCATGCAAAGATTTATTTTTCAAAACATTAGTTTGTTTACAATACGGACCTAGATTTTGTACGATGATTTAAAACCAAAAACAAATAATTTGATAGTATTTAGCAATATTTGTGTTTTGTTGAAAAACACAGACACAGATAAATGTCATAAATTATTAACCATAGAACTACAAACCGTAGTTTAGTTATTTACAGGCAAACTTTGAACTATGTTTCTAAGCTGGTCTTTGACCTTATCGACTAGCATTTAAATCGATAACTAACTAAACTTCAGTAAAATTTAATTTGCACCTTAAAATTCTCTTCGACGTTAAAACAAATAAATATTGATTAATCCAAATTATTGCTTTTAGAACGATTTTACAACGAAAATCCCACAGGGCTAATATTTAGTCCGAATGTAGTTTTGAAGTTAAAAAAAAGTATTGTAATTTTAAGGTTAAAAATAAAAATGCAGTAATAAATCCCTTGTATTATAATTATTTTTTATGTAATGTGAATTTTGCTAGCTACAGTTTGGAGCAGCTAAATTTAACTTTGGAGCAGACACTAGAGAAATTGCAGCTGGAAAATTTAAGAAGCAAAAACATGAGAAGTTGGAGTAGAAAATCTAAACACATATTAATTTATATTTAATTATATTGAGCACTTGATAGCAGCATTTTTGTGCTCTCTGTTGAAATTAATATATAGAATTCCGGTATTTGAATGTGTCTAGGGCAAATCTTCCTTTAAATTAATAAGTAAGAAACATACCTGATCTAATAAATCAATAACCAAAATATATTGGAAAAGATAAAAGGTTTTTAATAATTTATAAAGTATAAGTTCTTAGTAAAAAGTAAAATATTAAAGTAAATAAAAAATATCTGCAATCTGTTTTATCTAAGGTATTACTTTCTGACTGTAGATGGCGCCACAAAGCAGATTTTTTGCACATGCAATTTCGAATTTTCTGTTACATTACTTAGTGTTTTATTTCCTGCCTAATTTCGAAATATATTTAGTTTCACTACGACTGGACTGGTCTACAATTTCTAATGGTAAAAAAGCGAATTGTTGTAGGATTTTTTTTCACTTGAATAAGCATTCGATGTAATGTTTTTAAAAGTTTACCTCTTGAAGTTTTTTTTAAAAGGGGTTTTAAAGACAACACATTCTATTAGAATTTGTCATTTTGATTTTTTGCGGATTAAAACAACAACATCAAACTTACTCATTATGCATTTGATTTAATGCATTAATCATAACACAATAAATACTATATTGTTATATTGTATAAGGTAAATGCATAAAAAAAATTCCAGCACTAAAAAAAACATCAAAATCTTTTGGAGGAGAAACACGAGCTGGTTTAAGAAATCTTCAAATTTCAACAGAGATGTAATAATTATTATTCATGAATATCTCAAATTATCCTTTTTTAGATATTCTTGTCATTCTTCTATAGAACACTGATTATTTTTCAGTCATCATGTTAACATATTTTGAACAATGAAAATTAAGTTTAGTTGATACACATATAAAACGCACGTTACTTAACCCCCCCTAGGCATGTTAATGGCAGCATCTTTAACAATGATTTGCACCATTTTTCTTGTAAAATTCCCAGTGATTACAATCGGTGAGAAAGTGCAGTAAAGAATGATTGTTTCAGAACAGAAATGACAACTTGTAATTTTTTTGTAGTTATAAAAAAAGCTTAGGAACGAGTTCAAATACGTGCTTATGTCAAGTACACGTAGCATTAACAATCAGTAAACTTAACACAAACTTTTAATGAGCAATTCGCAACATATTGCCAGCAGCAAAAGATATCAACAGGGCGATTGAAATTCTTAGTTCTCATGTCTGCAATATAGCATATGTTCTTTTAAGAAAAGAGTTACCAGTAAAATAGATTTTAAAAGAAATGACATTAAAAATTATCTATTTTATCGTGTCAGAAATCGCAATATAAAATAATATATTTAATTTTTCCAATTTTTTTTAATAATTTCAAAATTCTTTCTACGTAAAAAAAAAGGCCAAGTTGTTGAAGAACTTTCTACTACGAATATTTTCTCAAAATTTCAATAGAATGAAAAGCTAGTGCGGAAATCTCTTTGGTAATGAAAAAACTTTTTACCGGCTATAATAAAGTTACTTTTAAAAAGAAACTGTTACAGTTACTCAAAATGAAAAGTAACTAGGTATAGTTACTTTGTTACTTAATACGAAAGCCGAAATTATCCTTGCAGAGCGGCGGGAGAAGTAACAGAGAAGTCATCGAAATTTGTCATTACTTGGTTGGTTGAAAAACATATATATTCAGGTTTGTGTGCTTGGTCAGAGTCCCACTTATAAACCTTCGTCAAGTTAGACAAGACACTACACACAAATAAGTGACAGATGAACCATCTATCGCCACCTACGCAACTTAGACAAGTCCCTGAAGGGGAGGAAGATGGTCTCCAAGGGACCTGTACCCGTGGTGTGGAAAACTGAGCCATGACCACCAACAAGACTTTCGGACCCACAGATTTAACGAGCACGTACTCCGCATATACTCAATGGGTTTTCAGTGGGACCTTTCTATTCCGAAACGAGGCCCTTACCCACGGCCCTCATTACTTAGTTTCTTACTTACCGCTAAACTAAGTTACAAATCCAATAACTTTCTGAAAAATCGAACGGCGTTACCTAAAAAAAGTAATTATAACTGTTACAAGTAAAGCGCTACACCAATTCTTCTTTTTAAATTAAGGGGTCTAAGGAGTCTTAAAAATGTGCAAAGAAGATACTACAAAGCAAAGTTTGATCTTTCCTGTCATTTTTTAACTACCCAATGTATAAGTATAATTTTTTATATGTAATTCTACAGGATTTATTTATTATAAAACTAGTTTTAAAATTTATGAAACTTTAGCCAAAACTAAAATAAATGATATTAAACATGAAGCTATTTGAACACATTGTGATTAGGCTTGCGCGGCAAATTGTGAGGTCAAAATTGAAAAAATGACCAAGAAAATGACTTTATATTGTACAAATATGTACAAACAAAGACTTATACCTAAATTCTCAGCTCAATTTTTATTAGAAATTATTTTAAGAACTTTTTTCTAAAAAAAATTAATAAAATTTTAAAATTTTTGATTTTAAATTATTTTTTAAATAATTTCTAATTAAAATTGAGCTGAGAATTTAGGTATAAGTCTTTGTTTGTACATATTTGTACAATATAAAGTCATTTTCTTGGTCATTTTTTCAATTTTGACCTCACAATTTGCCGCGCAAGCCTAATCACAATGTGTTCAAATAGCTTCATGTTTAATATCATTTATTTTAGTTTTGGCTAAAGTTTCATAAATTTTAAAACTTGTTTTATAATAAATAAATCTTGTAGAATTACATATAAAAAAATAATACTTATACATTGAGTAGTTAAAAAATGACATGAAAGATCAAACTATGTTTTGTTGTACCATCTTTGCACATGTTTAAGACTCCTATGACCCCTTAAGTGATTCTACTATTCCATTAGTCGAAAAAGAACAATTCAATTATTATGACTGGAGCACAGAATGCCGGCTCCTAATCCAACATGGCGACCTCCAATCTACCTTTTGTTTGCGTCCAAGTTCAACTATTTAAATACGTGCTTCTGCCGCTCCGGAAGTGTTGGCCGAAGCAATCAAGCGAAACGGTTAAGTTTTCGCCGGGACGTGATTAAAAGGTTTTAACGATGGATGCGGTTAATAAAGTTTCCATAAATAGTTTATGATGTAAAAAGCTTAAGGAATATTTAATTATTTTGTCAAAAGCGTATTTGTCAAAATAAGGTGTTGATTTAATTGTAATACAAATATTAATGATACAATGCATATTTTCTGCAAATTATGCATTGTATCAATAATATTGCATATGTGTATTATTAGTTGCAAAATTATGCGGACTGAAAATGTATACTGATTATTCTAAACATTTACATTTGCAAATAAAATTCGTATCTGTTATGTGTCATTAAATGATTTTTCTTAATTATAAGTGTTGTTAATAAACAAATCAGATCAGGCAATATATAAGGAACATATAAATATTTTTTATCTAATAGAAACCAGGCTTTCCAAGAAAATATATAATAGACCAAATACGCACGAATTATGTTATTGTATGAGTAGGAAATATTCCTTTTTCTCAAAAAGTTGCCAACACGATACTTTTAAAGGGATGTTATTTTAATTAAAAAAAAGAATTAAAAAAAATAAAGTTTATAATCCTGAGTGAAAATATTAATTAATGCGATAAAATCTACTCTAAAATATATTGCAATGGGCTATTAATTAAAAATGGGATTTTCAAAAAAATTATTTTCAATAGCAATCCTCCAATCTTTTTCGTTTCCAGAGTAAGTCATACGAAGTAAAAGATGCAATATTCTGAACACTTAAAGATTTTTATGTCTCAGGTCAAGCTTTAATTAACAATCATCACGATCTTTATCTCTAAAATATATTTCTTTCTTATCTATGTCAGTGGCTATCGTAAAGTTAAAAATAAAATTTCTAGATCTAGTCGCGTGCCTCTGACCTTTATAAACACTGATGGCGAAACGATAGATCCACTTGTATTCGCGGTTACTTGTGTACCATCTGTTAAAAGTGCTTTTTAATTGGTCAGATAAGAAACGAGAAAAGTTTGACCACGAATTGAAGATGTTGTAAGATAATATTTAATCCAAACTTCAGTATTGCAGAACTTCCTATTGATTTAACGATTCATTAAGGAGCATTAAAATGGTCCCAGATGATGGAATCGATGTTGATATTCCATGGATATCAATATTTCTAGATGGACATGAGAGTTATTATGTATTTCAAATTTGAAAATCACTAACCTGCTCTATGAAAATACTTAAATATTTCATGAACTGCAAAAATAATTTAATTTTAACCTGGAAGAAACTTAATGTTTCACAAAAAGGGGAATTAACATAAATTCAGATTCAGTTTAATTAAAAAAAAATAATAGTGTTGATGAATTTTAGACATTAAGTATAATTGTTTTTCTTTTTATAAACTACAAATAATGACTTAATTTTAACTAGGGATAACTAAAAATACTGACACATTAACACAAAGTAGGATCAACATAAATTTGTATTATGCTGCAATTTAAAAAAAAACTAATAGCTTAAGAATTTCGGATATTAAATTAACAAGCATGTTTCTTGAGTTTATTACTCTCACGAAATATGCTTATTTTATTAAAAAATGTTTTATGATAAGCAATAAATGCTTTAAAAATTCGTTTATTTTAATGTCTGTAGTACGTCACTTGAATAATTGGATTCCTTTCCCCATTCGGAAAAAAAAAATAAGTTCCGTGTTCGAAAGTAATTTAAAAGTCAAATTCTTTCTCTACTACAAACCAACTTTTCATTTTTATGGCTGTAATATTCCCTTTTCCCTATTACAAAAAACAAATACAGCATTTAAATATTCGATTTACTTTAAAATAGCGTGACTGCAAATGGAATTCGCATGTTTCGGACATTTCAGACCTGAAATATTCCATTTTTTAAATTTATTTCCAACCATACAAGAGATTGCAGTCATTTTTAGTGAATTTCAATGTTGAGAGATTTGTTTTAGTCACACGTCCATGAAATGAGATTTTTTCGTATTAAAATGTCAGTATATGCTTAATTCAACAACAGCTGTTATTTTAAGCAGGAAAAAGTTTATTCCATTTCATAAAAACTTCAAGGGAATAAACATAAAAAAGATTTATACATTTAAATTAATGATTAAAAAATTCCCCATGACACTGCCAAATCAAAAACATTTTTTTTTTCAAATAACTCATATATGGATGTGAATTTTGAGTAACAAAATAAGGTAAGTATTTTGCTCAATCCATATGCATCATAGAAAAATAATACGTTTTTATATGTATAATAAAAGTAAATAGTAATACAGTTTATCTAAAAAAAGTACAATAACAATGGAAATTTAAACAGAAACTTTTATAGATGGAAAAGTGGGTATAAAAATACATTAAAATTTTCAATAATTAAAACATTAAAATAAAACCTTTATTTAAAGTTTTCTTGTTGGTTTCAGTTTTTAAAACCGCATCTCAAAAGGTTTTATAATTTGTTTACGAAAAAAAGAGTGAAAGTAGACTTTCCTCAAATCAAGCTTTTGTTTTTCGTAACTTTCCATCCTTTAGTTTCAAATTACATCACACGTGAGCCAATTCTAAAAATATATTAGTAGTTATATTTTAGATCACCTTCTAAATATAAGTTTGTTTCAACATCATTGTAAAACTCAGCACGCCTTTCTGTACATAGAGAGGACAGTAAAAGCCAATTCAAAACTAGGCCAATGTGGGAAAATTGGCCAAGTTCAAAGCCACCGCTAACCACAAACCTATAATAACGTTTCACTAACAAAACCCTTCTGGGAAGCCGAACCAATTTATTCCCACAGACGATTTCATTTTTTAAAAACTCTTCATTCTTTCAAGAGAACGAAAATTCGAATTCGATCTATTTATAGAATGCACTTTTATCCTCGTTTTGTCATTGACGACGCGGTGAACGGTTTTTATTACTACGAGAAGAATATTTTTATGACGGTTTGGGATTTTGTTCTATCACAAATAAAGATGGCGAAGTGAGACAGAAAAAGAGTTTTTTGGGAAGACGTTTCTTAAAATGACCTTTAACGGTTTTCTGAACACGGGAATTCGAAATAAAGGTAAAGACAATTATTTATGTTATTTAGGAGTTTGGAATGACCGAAGAAGATTGCGAAGGTAACATATTTTTGTTCCAAAACGCCCGAATCTTTTATTGCGAACAATTGATTTCTGTGAAAGGCTTCTGATGCGCAACACACAGAATTAAATTTCTTCATAGCTAGAAAAGAAAGCACTCATTTCCTTTGCAGAAGCAGATTGCCTAATTGAAATGTTAATAGAAAGAAATGGAGAAGATATTATCTCCTTTTCTTCGGATTAACATTTCGTATTTTCTAATAAGCACGTTTATAATAAGCACATAATTATTCAGAATAAATTTTACCATAAACAATATGGCATTTTTTAAAAATAGTTCGTGCTTAGCTATAAGGAACAAGCTTCAAAGACTTTGCTTTAGTAGCAAAAATTACAAAAATAGGTATTTATAGTTAAAACTAAATGGTAAAATTATTTTTTTACCCAATAATAACTCTTTGTGAAAGATTTAAAAAAATTTTGAAATTTACCACACAAAAATTTAGATTCAGTAGAGATTTCATTAGTCCCAAATTTGAAAAAATCTTACTTGTATCGATACAGCAGAGTTTTATCCCAAAATGTGTCAATTTAAATATTTTTTTTACTTTAGTGTAATGTTGAACTGCAAAATTTCATCGGAACTCATATGCATACTATACAACAACAAATATAGCTTTAATATTTTTAACACTTGCAATTAAGAAAAATGTATCATAAAATCTTACATAATTTCAAAAATTCGTACAAGGTTAAACATTATGAAATATTTCTGATTATCAGATGTACAATTATGATATATGTAGATATTTCGTAATCATTATACACGTCTGTTTTGGACGTCAATTTTCTTTTAATTTCTCCAAAATGTTATGAAATGTTTGGAAATAATTATTAACTTCATAATTATTGGCAACAACGATCTAAATCTAAATTTTTTTTTTAATAAAATAAACGTAATGAATATTAATTTGAAATGATTTATATTTTAACAATTATTAAGTTTTTCTTTTGAAAAAAAAAGGTTGCGCCAATATTTGCAAATTATAGCCTGATAATTGCAAATATAAATCTCAAGTATCTTTTACTAAAGAGCAATAACTATATTTGATTTCTACAACAAAATTTAATTACGTTATTAAAGTTATTTTGAGGAGAAACGTATTTGGAAAATAGTCTGAAGAAAGATAGATCTGGATCAAATTGAACCTTTCAGAACATCGAACTATAAATAACCTCAAATACAACTTAATGTGGAATAAGAGGCTATAGATAGACCTACCTAAACCTTGCTTGGAAATAGTTCAAACGGTTTTTAAAAAATTATAATTATTTCAAGCTAATAACAATAAAAAAATGAAGGGAAATTTCTGATTTCAAATTAAAAAAAGTTATTAAGAGAACTTTGGTAAAAAAAGATAAAATAGATAAAAATTTAATAAACATCATTAGATTTCAAAACTAGAAACACACTGAAAGTATTGTATAAAAAAAATTACTAGATTATTTTATGGTGTGTTTCGATCATCGGCCATGTTTTCAACTCATCGTTTGATATTAATTGAAAAAAGTGTGTTTTTTTACAATAAAGTAGGGAACATTTCTACGTAAAAAAAAACAATTACGGTTGCTTGAGTTTGAAAAAAAAAAATATCGCAGATCCAGATAGTGTTTTTGTTAAAAGTTACAAAGCTTTTATTTTGTCAGGGATTGACAATGGGCATGTTTCATATCGTGAATGGAAAACAGAAATTCGGAATGAAAATTCATTCTTTGTCGAGCCTCGATTGGTGAATCAATGTTACGTGGACTTGGACACAGAGCACCAATCGAAAGAAAGGTAGGAATGAAAGCTTTTAAAAAAATACTTTACCTTGAAACTAGCCCATTGATATTTTTAGTTAGAAAGTTTTCGGAACTCTAAATAATTTTTTTTGCTTCATTCCATAAAAAGAACAAACTTAACATTAAATCTTTGCCCAAATGTATAAAGAACGTATTTTTACCCGAATCGATACGTATGAAAATTTCTGCCTACAGAATGTGGAATTCAACTTTCGGAAATTTCATTTTTAAGAAAATAGAAAAATAGACTGTTCACACAAACATCCGTGAACATCATTTCCAGGGAATCAACAAGCATATCGAGACACCATCAAACATCCGCTACCTCCAATTACCTTTAATTTATTCTGTTTACAGAGAATCTTCACACGGCCTAAGAGCAAGACAACCTCAAGAACACCGAAGAAATAAAAAGGGCGGGAAAAAATAAGCCTTCTTTCGTATTTTGCATTGCCGGAATTCGCTTCGGAGGTTTTGGACTAAATAGCAGACGGTAATTCTTTTTGCTTTTTCGCTGAAAAAGAATTACATTTAATTTCCGTTTCGCGTGATTTCTAGCGTGGACGGATCACACCATTCTTTCATTTTGAAGAGGGATCGAACTGCGAAAGTTATCGGAACAAAATGTGGAAACAAAGAAAAAGAAGATTCGATTTCTGGCTCTTTTAGTGTAAAGAACTTCATTTTAGATTTTGTTGATGTTTTTTTTTTTTTTTTTTTATCTTTTTCGTAAACTACTTACGCTATCTAACAACTGCGAAGAAATGGACAATTCCAAAGGTTTAGAAAAAAAAATGTCTGAGGCGTTTTAAAATGTTTTAATCAAAGTTTGTGTTTATGGATGGAAAATGAGTACACAAAAAATAACACCTGAGCATATCTTGCATTATTCGTGCCTCAAACATTTACAATTCAAATAAAAAAAAATACTAATAAACTGTTTTTGAAAAAAAAAGTCAATGTTAAGCATTATATAATTTCGCATAAATATTTATTAATGATTTAATTTTTTTCGCATATATATTTTTAGAAATTAGAAGTAAAACTATTATTTTGATTGATTGAATTGACAAATGTGAAAAGTTCATTTTTTTTAAATAATTTTTTATCATAGACTTTACAAACAACTAACTTCGTAACACTTGATTAACATTTAATAATATAATATTTTTTATTGTGGTTTGTATAGAATTAAGCATTAAATTTATAATGTAATTTTCAATAAAAACTTTTCTTTTGAAAAGAATGTGTTTTTAGTTTTTTTGGGTTAACTTTTCCGAATTAAAACATAGTGCATATACAAAATTTGTGCCGGTGTTCTGTTCGAAGATCCATAAAATTTTTTCAAATAAAAATCTTTTGATGTAATAAAAGAAACAATCCATTTAACTTTCACTTGATACCATATAGGAACTCAATTGGGGAATCAGTTTCGGTGTAGTTATATGCACCAGAAATATTTTTCTTTTCTGTTGAAAATGTGTGCTTAGCCTCTAAACTTTTGATAGCCAATGTTACACATTTTACGCCGTGGAGTAGACGATCATAAGCGTAAACATAAAAACCAACAACCAACTTTCCACCACTGATAGAAAAATTCAACCTTATTTAAAATAAGAGTACTTTGTGAAGAGCTTCAATTCAAAGAGAAGTATTTAGAGAAGAACTTCAATTTGAATAAGAGTATTTAGGGAAGAGCTTCGATTTTAATACGTGTATTTAGCGATTATTTTCCATTTGAAAAAAGAGCATTTTGTGAAGACCTTCAAGTTAAAGAGGAGTATTTAGTGAGGAGCTTCATATTTAAATACGAGTATTTAGTGAGGAGCTTCAATTTAAATACGTGTATTTAGTGAAGAGCTCAATTCAAATACAACTGTTTATGGTGACGATCTCCCATTTAAATTAGAGTATTGTGTGAAGTGATTCTCCTATTTCACAGAAGGATAAAAAAAGGAGAAAAAAAGCTTACCTTGTTCTCGAGATTTACTCCCACTGCAAAGGATTTTAGTGAAGGATCGTGGTAGAGACATGTTTGTTTCTTTAAAGGTTCCCTCTCCAGTTTTTTAAAAAAGTATTCAGTAAAAAGTAACACAAGCACTTTAGTTTCCTATAATTGGAACTCTTCCCCCGCTGGTATCCTGGGAGATTTCTGGTGTTCCAAAAATAACTTTAGAACTCTGGACAGTATCGATAAAATCCAAGAAGGGGCACTTTCCACATCAAAAGTTGTTTGACTTAATCCGAAAAACGTGATGATAGACACTAATTCAAATCGATGTTTCTTTCTAGGAGTGTGGAGTCGGTAAGAGTTTGATGAAATTTGTTGAGAATTTTTTTAAAAATATGTTGTAACATCAATCTCAGTAAAATCCAAGAATTGGCACTTTCCACATCAAAAGTTGTTTGAATTTATCAAAAGTTGTTTGAAGTGTTGAAGGATGCAGCAAGAGTTTGATGAAATTTGTTGAGAATTGTTTCAATGTTTTTTGAAAAGAAATATTTAAAAAAAATTCCTTATCCTTTAATATTTATCCAAAAGACTGAATGAAAGATACTAATTCGTAGAACAACTCAAATTGTTGTTTGTTTCTAGAAGTAAAGACTGTGAATTCATCAAGAGTTTGATGAAATTTGTTGAGAATTTTTTTAAGATGTTGTTAAACAAATATGTTGTTAAAACAATAATTTAAATAAAATTCCTTTGCATCAATCTCAGCGATCGAGCAATTATATTTAAAGTTTCGTAAGAACAAGGAAATGCGTCGTTTAAATTGATTTGGCAATAATTTTGTGAATTTAAAAGCTATGTTTTAAAAGTTATTTTACTAATCTGCTTCAATCCAAAGATATTTTAAATATGTTGTTGAAAGAATAATTTATTTAAAATTCCTTGTGCATTAATCTCAGTGATCAAATTATTATATTTACTTATTATGTAAGAACAAGGAAATACGTAATTCAAACTGATTTGATAATAATTTGGGGAATGTTTTAAAGTAAAGTCTGTTTATCTATTTAATCCGTTTCAATCCCTTGATTTGAATCAAAGACAAGCGATTGGAAACCAAAGACAAAATAGTAGATTTGATCTTAAAGCAAAGCAGATCGGCAGCTGCTTTACCAAAGTTCTAATCTAAAAACTCAATACTATAATTAAAAACTCAGAATTACTTGGAAAAGAAAGTAAGCCAAGTAATTAGAGGATTTAAGTAAGCCAATTTAGAGTGCTTTTTCGGAAAACGTTAATTGATGAAAGTTAATAACCCTATCAATGTTTATTTACTAGAAAAAAATCGTTCCAAAAACGGTTATCAGGAACTGATTGATAAGGTTTCGTTTGAATTTGTTTATTTTCTCTAATTGTTTATGAAGGGTTATCTGTTAGAGATAATAAGAAAACCGGTGAAATTCAGCAGTTATATTTAGACCGAAAACCGATTTAAGACATTAAATTATTTTCGAAAATATGGGAATAACTGTGGGAAAAGATTTCGTATTTTTTTTTTTTTGAAAAATGAAATACTAATTCAAATTTATATAATTACTTGTAGTAAAAAGTGATTTCGTTATTAAATGAAATATATGAAAAGTTAGGAATATTTTAATTCCTTTAATGATAGGAATATTTTAATTATCAATAGGCGTCTTGATATCCCCTCGCATGGTGATCATACTGTTATTAAACATCAAACTCTAAATGTTCATAGCAATTATATGAAATCACTAACACTTTTTTTTAAATCTCAATAATAAGCCGTTGCCTAACTTCAAAAATTCAAGGCTATCGAAATAAAAAAAGAACAAGCGTCTTTTTAAATTGCATTTCATAATCCTTTCAACATCAAAATTCGCACTTCATGTGGAAATGTCCATAAAATCACTATTTTATCTTCACTTCTTCAAGGAAGTCTTTTCGATGTAGTTACTAATTCACCTGTTTAAAAATATGGCCAACTTTCCAAGGTAATTCTTTCTTTAAAAAAATTAAACTTCTAAATTATCATATTGTGTAATAAGTCCACAATTGCATTTGTTAAAAACAATAAAATAAGATTCCTTTCTTATTTTTCACCGAGTGTCAAGATGTCCACTCATTTGAATAAAACACAAATCAAAGCTATTCACACACCAATTTCGCTTCAAAAAATAATATAACTGCAGTCAATGTCAGCAGCTCATCATATTCCGTAGTAACATTATTTCTTATCTTCGAATTTCAACTGGTTTCCCGAACATATCACAAATGATAAATTTGAGAACACAACAATTCTAAAAATGTCTTCATCCAATGCTATTATTCAAATGCCCATCAGCTATTATTTAAAGTATAAGTATCCGATCCTTCAGTTCACATTTTCGTATAGCGAAACATCACCAGTATTTCATAAATAAAATCTGGGCTTATTCTAAAACACCACATACCATCAGGAATAAATCTATTCGCACATAGGCGAAAGAAATGTCTTTAATCCCTAGTTAGTAGCGTAAGAAAGTCACCAACTCTTCACATGCTACTATTAAAAATACCAGGAGTCACTTTCCACTTACAATCTTTTTTTAACTTTTACTTTTATTGCACCAGTCAGTCACTAAAACACCATAATTTATCCGTAGACATCAGGTACAAACCTATCCACACACCAATACTTAAAATGTCTTCAAACTCCACCAACTTAACGTAAACACAGTCACCAATTCATCACAGTCTTCCACACAAATATTATTCGTCAACTTTTTTATTGCACCAGTCAGTCACTCATAATACCAAAATTTATCCGAAAACACCGGGAATGAATCTATCCACCACACCAACATTCAAAACGTCTTCAAACTCTAGATAAACACATAGTCACCAACTCATCACAGTCTTCAAACACAAAATTCCACAGTCTACATTTTCTCATTCCACAATTTCAACAGCCCTTTCCTGAAAACATCACAAATAACATCCTGTGCACACACCAATGCCTACTTCACAATGTCTTCGAACGCTATTCAGCTTCCAAAGCTATTCAGCTGCAGCAGCTATATCGCAACTGCAGGAAGAAAGGCTCAACCCAAGAATGGGACTTTTTGACAGCTGAGGATGCGATGGAAGAGAGGTTGCCGCAATTTCGGATGGAAGATGCAACGGGAGTTTTTCAGTGTTGAAGGCTTTCTCGGGTGTTGATGTTTTTTCGGTCGCCAAATGGCGCCTGGTTTGGCTTGTTTGTTGACGGAAGCAGTTTGAGAAATGGGAGATGAAGATTTTTTTCCATTTTTTTTAGATGAGTAAATTAGTGTTGTTTTACAGTAGATAACAATGAGAGGCTCTATTGTGGCAAAAAGGAGGTTTAAGTATCTCAACTGTCATTTTAAGATTAAAAAAATGTGAATTTATATCATTTTTTAATTATGAAGTTAGTTAAACTTAAACATTCGATTTGAAAGAGAAGCTTTGATAATGTTCGCTGACGATGTTGAAGCTTTTCTCGGGTGTTGATAGTTTTTCGATCGCCAAATGGCGCCGAGTTTGGCTTGTTTATTGACGGAAGCGGTTTGAGTAATATAAGATGGATTTTTTTCCCTGAATGATTGCTTGTTAGATGAGTAAAATACTGTTGTTTTATCGAATATAACAATGGGAGGCTTTGTTGTGGCAAAAGAAGGAAAATGTACCTCAACTGTCATTTTAAGATTTTAAATAAAATTATTGCTTGTTACAAAAGCCATTAAAAGTTAAATTTAAACATTCGATTCGAAAGAGATGCTTTGAAGTAACATTTACAGATTATATATTTTTAAATAACACTATGGATAAACTTAAAAATTTATTAATTTTGATAAGTTGCCATATACTATGTATAAAAGAACAATTGTTACATTCATATAATTCTTTTTCTCCATGCTCAATAAGTTACGAGTTATCATGACAACGCGGCATCAGTCTACAGTCTTCCGAAACATGGCTTCACAAAAGCACAGATTTGTAGATTACATATTTCAAAAGGGATAAGAGACAAGGAAAAAAAATCATGAGCCTTTTTTTTACCTGTACCTTTGGCTAGATATGTTATAGATATAGACGTTTTCAGAATACATTCATGCACAATTAATTGAATTTTATGACTTTATTTATCTTTCACAATGTCTACACTCTTAAAACAATTAAAGAGTGAAATCCACTCCTATGGGAGAAGTTTGTTTTAAGAGTGTAGGCAAATAAATTTTATTAAATGATATCATCATTAGATTATCTTGTGCGTACAAACCCTCCAATTTAGTTATAATATGCTTTATTAAATATTTATTCTAAATATTTCAAAATATTTATTAATTTTAAAATTACCTCTTTCGCAATTTAATTACTTTTTGAAAATATATCTAGCAACCTATAATTTTTTTTAAAGTTGGATTTCAAATTTTGTAAAATACCTAATGAATCACTGACATTCCTTCAAGGTGACCAACCTGCTAAGTCTAACCTGCAATTACTTTTACATCGATAAACAGACGATAAATAAAATAAACGAAGTGTTTTACACCATTTCATAAAAGCAAATAACACATCGGATCTTTGCAATAGCGAATGTTTTTATTGACAATCATGCTGTTACGCTACCTCATTGTTTTGCCGAGTTTGTAACATATTGCAATAAAAGAAGAGTCAACAATGTGGTAATATTTTCTTTATATTATTTACAGAAAGAAGAAAAGTGTAAGAGGTTCGAATGACGTCAGTTATTTAGTTTTCTTTTTTTAGAAAATAATGCGTTGTATCTTTGTTTTGGAAATTTGAATGATTCATATTATAATGAACTTAGCGTTGGTTGGTAGATAGGTTATGTGAAACGATTTAAATTGTAAGTTTCTTATTTTGTATTAATGAGAATAAATATTTAAAAAAAATATTATTGGATGTTAAAATTTTCTAAAAATTCGGTTAATCTTCAATCGGGAATGCTATAAAGAATAAAGTAATTAATTAAAAGGAAGAAATATTCAATTACCAGAAAGAATATTTTGCATAAAACAAAGATTTAAATTTCCATAAGTTTCATTTTTATTGTAGCTTCAAAGTAGCTTATTATTTTTGTTTGAAAATTTACAACTTATATATCTGAATCGAATACTAACACAGCCAAAATGCAAATAGTCGCCAAATCATGGCAGCCCTGCAAACCGCGGTGTGAGCAGATCTTTCAAAGATATAGTTCATTCAAGAATCGCGATCACCGTGGGCTGATAGTTTTTACAAACCCATCCGGAAACAAACCCACATAAATCTAAAATACACTTCCTCCCCACACACTAAAAAAAGAAAAAAAAACAACTGTAACAACTTTGAATTTGTTTTATTTTAATTTGAGTGTAATTTCTAATGATTTCTCGGCTATTTTTAGATTAAAGCGATTGAATAACTAAAGTCTAGATAAAAGAACAGTGAATGAAAAAAGGTGCATAATTAAAGAAAATAAGAAATTAGTACTTTTTGTATGTATAAACTTTAGACTAAATATTATATTATTTTATGTTTAAAAAATCCCCGTACATGATTAGAATAATATTAATTCTTAGTTGTTGTATTTTTCAATTAATATTAGAAAATAGATATCTACTATATAAAAGCGAAGCCTTCTTACAAAATTATACATGTCGACGTTATAACACAAGACACCTACCACATCTATCTACACAAAAGATGCTAAAATGGAACCAACCAAAGATAAGTTGGTATCTTCTGACAGAAAAGAGATGATAAAGCCCCTCCTCCTCCTCTAAACACGAGTAAAGAACACTAAGGATTTCACAAACATTTTAATTCTTAGTGTTTTTTTTTTTAAAAATATTATTCGAAAATCGATATTTAGATTTATAAACCTCAAAGCCCTTCTTACAAAATTACACATGTCCGCCGTCACAACATAAAACATCTACCATCTCTATTTATACTAAAAGATGCTAAAATAAAACGAAACATGTAGTATCTAACACTGGGTTTATATACGTCTAGCGGCCGCTGAACGTAACGCTGGAAGCGCTTTGACCTCTAGCGATTCGACCTTTGGTTGGCGAGAATTTGGCGAGTGAGATTGTAGCTCGGCGATTTTATTCATTGTTTAAAATCAACTAGATTATGGATGACGAAATTTTGATTGCTGCTTGTGTTTTACATTTAGAGAGCTTAGATAATTATCTAGAGGTAATTAGAAAATCCCCATGTCTCGGATTGTTTATAAACAGAGGAGGTTATTCACCACTCCATATTCTTTTGAAAGCCCCCGCCCCCGTAAATTTCGCTCCCCGACACGTCAAATTTCGATGGGGAGAAAGGCTAAAAAGCCACAGCGTTCTAGACTGGTACCAGTATTTGTGCCCCTCTACTAGAATAAGATATACCCTATGCTGCAAAAAAACCCTGTAAATTTACTTACTTTTAATTTTTAAGTGCAACAGCCGTATTTGGTGGAAAACGGTTTGACCCACTAAATAAAGGGCCTTATCTCAAATCTCCGTATTTTTACAGTTTTTAACTGTTTATACCATCTTTAAGGGACATGACTGTTTGAAAAAACAAAACAAAACAAAAAAAAAACAGGACATGACTGTTTTTTAACGGGGCATGACTGGTATCTTTGCTGCCTTGCCCATTACTAATATTTTACGGGGAATTTTTTTTGTTTTTAAGTGTATAGGAAAGTGCATTTTTTTCTGGATTGTTTTTTTGATGACTGTCCTTTTCCGTACTTATATTTAAAACTTTTAATGCCGGAGTATTACTGATTAAAATCAGGTCAAATAAAAAAGTGTTTTCAGTATTGTCTGCCAAAAATTTAGAAATTATATGTATTAAAATAACTGATTAAGCTATTAACTCCAACCAGGTTTCAGTATTTTAATACAAAATCTTGTTTAAAAATTAATTGTATTGATTACGGGTAAGATATAAATAAGAGTTTCAATACTTTTATTAACATAGAAAGCATTTTATCATCAACATATTTTACAGTGTCAAATTTTGAATTTCATTCATTTATGTGATTGAATTTTATTTTATCAAAATATTGAATGCGTCCTGCTTTAAGTAAAAAAAATTAAGAAAAACTCAATACAATTCAATTCGATGTTTACATACTTTTTCGAAGGATCACTTAAAAAAGAGATAACACGCCAATATGTTTGCTATTTTCCTTATGGCAACCTTTCCTTTGATCTTGACCAAAAAAACCGACAAAAGTTGGGTTGGTGGCCTTGAGATCCAACTTCAGCGAGCTTTCGAATAAATACGCATAAAGCGGTTACCTTGAGATTCTCAAGGTAACCGCTCGAGCAAGTTGCTAGACGTATATAACGCCGGTATTATGTCAGAAGAGATAATACCCTCCTTCCTTCCCACACGAGTAAACAACTCAGCGATTTCACAAACAAATTCACTTAGTTTTTAAAATTAAAATGTACGTTATAACATAAGACATCTACCATCTCTATTTATACTAAAAGAAGCTGAAATAAAACAAAGATAAGCTAGCATCTTATGACAAGCGAGGATACCTCATATCTCTTCAAACAAGAGTAAACAACAATAAAGAATTCACAAACATATTCACTCTTAGAAGTTTTTTTTATAATTATTATTCGAAAATATATATCAAGATTTATATAAAGCTGAGCGATAGCAGAAGTTATTTTTAATTATTATTCGAACATCGATATCTAGATTTATATAAAGCAGAGCGTTCTTGCAAAATTACAGATGTCCTTGTTATAATACAAGACATCTATCTTCTTAAAGATACTAAAATAAAACCAAGCGAAGATGAGCTGCCATGTTATGACAAGCGAGGATACCTTTTCAAACATGAGTAAACAACAATAAGTTGAATTGTTTCTTTGTCTTCGGTTCAGCAACTTTGATGGGGGCGGGTGGGAACCTGGATCAGCGGACTTGCTGAGTTGTGACCCGAACGGTTGATTCCAGAAAAGGTATATTGAAATGAACGGGGTCCATGCTAGGTTTGTTGGCTTTTAGTTTTGTTGAAATAGATTTTAGTATCATATTGTGTATAGTGTATTTAGCTTTGTGTGTGTTAAGGGGTCATAGGAGTCTTAAAAATGTGCAAAGAAGGTACTACAAAATATAGTTTGATCTTTCATGTAATTTTTTAACTACTCATTATATAAGTCTGATTTTTTTATATGTAATTCTATAAGATTTATTTAACATAAAACAAATTTTAAAATTTATGAAACTTTAGCCAAAACTAAAATAAATGATATTAAACATAAAGCTATTTGAACATATTGGGATTAGGCTTGCGCGGCAAATTTTGAGGGCAAAATTGAAAAAATGACCAAGAAAATGACTTTATATTGTACAAATATGTACAAAAAAAAAGACTTATACCTAAATTCTCAGCTCAATTTTAATTAGAAATTATTTTTAAAAAATGTTGAAATCAAAATTTTAAAATTTTTATTAATTTTTTTAGAAAAAAGTTCTTAAAATAATATTTCTAATTAAAATTGAGCTGAGAATTTAGGTATAAGTCTTTGTTTGTACATATTTGTACAATATAAAGTCATTTTCTTGGTCATTTTTTCAATTTTGACCTCAAAATTTGCAGCGCAAGCCTAATCCCAATGTGTTCAAATAGCTTTATGTTTAATATCATTTATTTTAGTTTTGGCTAAAGTTTCATAAATTTTAAAATTTGTTTTATGTTAAATAAATCTTATAGAATTACATATAAAAAAATCAGACTTATATAATGAGTAGTTAAAAAATTACATGAAAGATCAAAGTATATTTTGTAGTACCTTCTTTGCACATTTTTAAGACTCCTATGACTCCTTAAATACATATAACCATTATGTACCTTTGTTATACCGTGACATCAAAAGCATTTATAGATAGAAGCTTCCATATAAGGTTTCTATCAAAGTTGGAATTAACCCGAGCCTAACTTCAATGGAAGTCCAACACATTTACTTCTACAGTAAAAAAAAATCTTGTGTTGATTTCAATGAAAAAAAACTGTTTCCCAATTTTTACAAGTTGTGTTGAAAAAATATAAAAATTGTGTTGCGACCAAATAATAATGCATGGTTAGCACAAAAATTGTGTTGAAGGCGCAGAACGCATTTATTCTTCCGAAATAGAATTCAGCATTTGTTCTTTAACGTTTCGGAAAAATAGCAAAACTAAAGCTCAAAAATATGTATTAAAAATACCTATATTGTGTAAATAAATAAAAAAAAATAATGGATGGTTAGCACAAAAAGTTGTGTTGCAGGCGCAGAACAACACCACAAATCTGTGTTCGAATGTCATCAACAACACAATAGTGAAATGTTTCGATTTTTACACAATAATTATACTAAAACAAACAAGTGGAATACATTTTTTTTCCTAAGTGTAGAATACGAACGACTGTCCTTGATAATCCCAACACGAATCTCGGAATAGAAAACAATGAAAATAATCAATTTCTGCTATAAAAAAAATGTAGGAAACGGAGAGGTGGATGGGAAACCTGACAATGATCGAGCTAACTACAAATCGGTGTTCGGATGTCATCAACACAATTCTTGGTTTGAAACAACAATATTTGCAAGGTTTAAATTTTACACAATAATTATGTTAAAACAAACAAATGGAATACGCGTTTTTTCTAAGTGTAGAATAGGAACGCCTCTTCTTGATAATCCCAACACGAATCTCTGAATAGAAAACAATAAAAGTAATCAATTTCTGCCATCGAAAAAAAAAATTGCAGGAAATGGAATATTGGATTTGAAACCTGACAATGATCGAGCCCACTGCCCACTACAAATTGGTGTTCGGATGTCATCAACACAATTCTTGTATTGAAACAACACAGCATTGTAATGTTTCAATTCACACAATAATTATGTTAAAACAAATAAGCGGAATACAAGTTTACTTCTAAGTGTGGAATACGAACGCCTCTTCTTGATAATCCTAACACGAATCTCGGAATAGAAAACAATGAAAGTAATCAATTTCTGCTATCGAAAAAAAATGCAGGAAATGGAGAGGTGGATGGGAAACCTGACTCGGGCCCACTACAAATCGGTGTTCGGATGTCATCAACACAATTCTTGTATTGAAACAACACAATATTTGTAGGGTTTAAATTTTTACACAATAATTATGTTTAAAAAACCCGGAATACAAGTTTACTTCTAAGTGCAGAATACGAACGCCTCTTCTTGATAATCCCAACACGAATCTCGGAATAGAAAACAATGAAAGTAATCAATTTCTGCTATCGAAAAAAAATGCAGGAAATGGAGAGGTGGATGGGAAACCTGACTCGGGCCCACTACAAATCGGTGTTCGGATGTCATCAACACAATTCTTGTATTGAAACAACACAATATTTGTAGGGTTTAAATTTTTACACAATAATTATGTTTAAAAAACCCCAAATGGAATACAAGTTTACTTCTAAGTGCAGAATACGAACGCCTCTTCTTGATAATCCCAACACGAATCTCGGAATAGAAAACAATGAAAGTAATCAATTTCTGCTATCGAAAAAAAATGCAGGAAATGGAGAGGTGGATGGGAAACCTGACTCGGGCCCACTACAAATCGGTGTTCGGATGTCATCAACACAATTCTTGTATTGAAACAACACAATATTTGTAGGGTTTAAATTTTTACACAATAATTATGTTTAAAAAACCCCAAATGGAATACAAGTTTACTTCTAAGTGCAGGATACGAACGCCTCTTCTTGATAATCCCAACGCGAATCTCGGAATAGAAAACAATGAAAGTAATCAATTTCTGCTATCGAAAAAAAATGCAGGAAATGGAGAGGTGGATGGGAAACCTGACAATGATCGGGCCCATTAGAAAGAGGCCATTTTGAAAATAAATACACTCCGAGAAGAATTTCAATCTAGCTACGGAAATGGGAAGGGGTTAACGACATTCTTCATTTTCAACGAATCATCATCGTAGTAGAAAAAACGACCGATGTCCTTTTAATGTGAATAGGAAGCTTTCCCTAAGGGTCCTTCCCACATAGATTAATGGCACAGAAGGGGATATAGGAAAATCCTCCTGGACTCTGGCTGTTAATCTACTAGGGCCTTGCCTATTCACTTTAAACACAGGAACCATCGGCATACCTTAGTATAAAAACGACCAATGATCTTAATAATGGAATAGGAAGGTTCTCCTAAGCGCCATTCTCAACACAGATTAAGGTCAGGGAATGTGTTTAGGGAAATCCTCCTTAACTTAGGATGTTATTCTACAAGAGGCCTTGCCCATTCACATAAACTCCCACGATGTTAAATTACGCATCCAATGGAGTGGTGTAACAGAAGGTAGATGTTGGGATTTCTCCCGTGTTTGTAAACATGGTGATAGTGAAATCACTTTAGGATACGATAGGCGATGGCTGGCTTCGTTAAGGTTGGCATAATGAGATTGCATAGTTTGAGATTTATTTTAATGGAATTAAGTTGATTATTTTTTTTTGCAGAGTATAGATAACAAGAAACACATGCAGGCGACTCATGAGTTTAAACTATTTCGGCAATGTACTCTAATTAACCACCATAATGAAGAATTCAAACAGAAAGGAGCATGGTTTGTTTGTGGGATAGAAGATAATGTTTGACGTAACCGTGACGTCACCATAATCGTGACTGTTCAAACATGGACGATGTAAGTGCCGGGTGGTTCGTTTGTGGGGTATAAGACAACGTTTGACGAAGTTGTGACGTCACCTAAGGCGTGACCGTTTTAGTTGTCCATTGTACCTCTCATTCATGGTCAAATATGGATTTGCTGGACAACGTCGTACTCTGTACTAAGGTAATTGTGTATGGACTCCGCAATTTTTTTTTTAAATCAAGATACGGTATAATTCACCAATCGAGGTTTGATTTAAAAAAATTGTTTTCATTCAGAATTTCAGTTGCCATCAAGAACTAATATTTGCCCATTGAATGTAACTATTCATGTATTAATTTTGAATCCAAAAAAATTTTTAAGTTAAAAATGCAAACCTACAAAAGTACAACGCCTGTACAAGTCAATGTTAAATCTTACAGTATGGGAATGCTTCAGATGATGTAACGCTCCTGTTTTCATTTTTCTCTGTACATTGGTTGCTTCGATTTCACTCTCAAAATGACCGTCGTAGATGAAAAGAAACTTTTCTTTCTATTTCTATTTTGCAAGCTTTTGTTAACAAATGCTGTGAACAAAAAACAACACAGCAGGAAGTTGACATTTAAAAAATTGATAAGTAAAATATGATTAGAAAATTTATTTTCGAGCACCAAAACAAAAGTAATTCCAGACAACAATCGAAAGCAAATTGTTGTAGCTGTTGCCATCCACGACGATGAAATAACCCCATTAGAGTAAACATAAATTTTAGTTGCAGACGTTTTATTTCATAAATTCATAAGATGACACATCTTCTGGGTAATGATACGACAAATTAAGAATAATGAGCACTTACTTGAAATTCGTAGAATCGTTCTTTGTCATATGAGATTTAATTGGAAAAATACTAGCGTGTCAGCGGCTTATTGAGTAATTTATGAGTCATATTAACAGGCTTTGGAAAAAGAACTACACTTTAGATACACGTTTCTAAACATTTTTAAATTTGCATAAAAATGACTTCGGAAAGATTTTTATAATTGTTCATTTTAAAGACATAGTTAAATGTATATCATTTGCAATAGCAGAGTCTTACAAAAAAAATTCACGAATTTACGGTTGATTCTTTTACAGTTTCATAGATTGTATTAAAAGTGATTTAATATTTAGCAATATTTATTCCTGAATATTTTTTTATAATTTCATTGTCATTAATGCACTATTAACTTTAACTTAATAATGATTATTCTCGAATCAAGAGGCTGTTTCAACAAATTAACTATACACCTGAAAGAAAATGGCTTTATTATAGCAATTCTTATGCGAGAGAGTTTAGTTGAATTATCGTCTCCCTAGAGCTACACTGTTGCTGTTGTTACACCAGAGAACTTGAAGTGTTCTATTATATAATACGAATTTTATACACTACATATAATGTATTTTGATCCAGACAAAGTTAGTAGATAAAGTTAGAAGAATTTTTAGAACACGTTAATGTCTTCGTTTTGGTTCCATTCTATTTTTAAACAACACCTAAAGCACACTTTCAAACTAGATACCAGTTTTATAGTAAAGCGCGAATAAGATTCGCCCTCCAGTTTCTAATTTTCAGGTCAGTTCCAAGTTAAATAAAAATGAAATGTGTTCATTGACATAGCTCGACCAATAAAGAAATGAATACAACCGACCAAGAAGAAACATTAGTTTACATTTCCCTAATAAACTTTAATTTGTTTATAACATTTAAGTTTAAAAACAGCTTATAGAAGCAATTTAAATGCTGAAAAGGCTTCTGTGTTGTTTTATACACGGTTAATTCAGTTTGTGGAAAATAAAATTAAGAATGCTACTTGCTGATTTATACAAAATTGTGATCATTTAGGGTCATATGGTAAACTATCCTACCGTGGGCAGGCAAACTGCAGTAACTTCCATAATGACTTTGACCATTGTTGCAAACATTCAATTGTTCTAAACTATAAGAAAACATACTGAAAAAAAAAGTATTTTTAGAGCAACAATGGTACAACTCAGTGTTGCGATTACTGCAGTTTAATTGCTCACGGTGCTCACACATTTCCCAGTCACAAAATTTTCAAAAACTTTTTTTTGCAATTCTCGTTTCAAGAACTATATACACTCTTTCTAAACAAACATGAAAGCACAAAATCTATTAACTATCTCATCTTGCTTGCCTATTTTTTTTTAAAAAAACTCAATAGGTTTATAATTTATTCGTCGATTTTTAAAAAAAAAGAAGTGTTAAGGCTTAAAAATCTGTTGGCGAAACTAGTATTTACGGTTCTGGTGCCCATTAAATGTATTTGTAGCTTGTCTCCACGCAGCGTACGATGGTCTTTAAATATAATAAATTATGTTGGGTAAACAAGTGTACATTGTATATGGGCCTGTAGCCCGTGAATCGGATAAAGATTAGTTAGTATAGCGATGTTTATCGATGTTCAGCGCCTACCTTTACATCACACTTTTTTATGCCTATTTCATATCCTTTCTTGCATAAACATACAAAATAAATGATTCGAAAGTACTCAACACAATCCATTCCCCTATTAAGATTTTTTTTTTAAATTTAAAAAAAAAATCGGAAGCTCATGATACCAAATGGAATCATTGGGGACGAAATGGTTTAAACCATGCATTCCCCTAATTGTTTTGAGCAGTGTAGTTCGGATAAACAAGTGTATATGGGTCTGTTGCCCGTAAATTGGATAAAGATTAGTTAGTATAGCCATGTTTATCGATGTTCAGCCTACCTTTACATAACACTTTTTTTATGCCTATTTCCCCAAGCCAATCTTGCATAAACATGCAAAATAAAGGATTGAAAAGTTCTCATCACAATATATCCATTCCACTAAAAAGATACTTTTTAAAAAAGCTAAACATCCGTGACGGGCTGAAGAATAAATAGCCTCTGGTCATTTTGTCCGAGTTGAAGATGTTTATCTTTTGGTGGTCAATTGTTTGAGCCCATCGCCACTCGCATTGGGAAGGAAGGGGTCGATATTAATGGATATATAGAAGCGTGTTTTGGGGATTGATCCGCTGTAAGGTCCACGCAAGGCTGGGTATTGAGGGGGAGGTTTGGTGGGTACACTCTTAATACAAAAGAGTAACAGACAAAATGACAACAAAAGAGAGAGAGAGAGAGAGAGAGAGAGAGAGAGAGAGAGAGAGAGAAAAGAGCGACACTGGAAAGGAGTGAATATGAACTCAGACTGAGTTAAAATCACTCGTTTGGAGTGATCCTTAAGGAGGTTTAACACACACAGGATCTACTCCTGTAGGAGAAGTGCATTTTCTAGACTGGAGGAGTGAAAATGAACTCAGAATGAGTTAAAATCGCTCGTTCGTTTTAAGAGTGTAGTGCAAAAAGCCTTTGCCCTTAGGATAATGGTTTGATTCAGGGCCTGACCATGAAAGGTTGGGGCTAGGGGCCCAACGCCTGGATACTTTTGGGGGCCTTTTCCCGTTTGATATTTAAAAAAAATACATAGTTGAAAAAAAAGTATTTAAGTAAGCTCACTCCTCAAATAAAATATCAATCTATCAATGCTTAATTAAAAGAAAAGCAAGAATAATAATACCGCAAAATATGTTGTCCGTAAAATCATACGAAAATGTTAGGTGTGAGGCAAAATTTATAGGTTTAAAGTCAATTTTAGGTCCCTCTAAAATAATGGGTCCAAGGTCCGGGTCATGTATGCCTAGGTGATGGTCATAGGACTTGGTTTGATTACCCATAGGTGACTGAAATTGTATTTTCGAAGCTAAAATCACTCAATAAAGCTATACCAGAGGTTTGATATTACATAACATGCACCGCTTCCTTGGGAGGCGCATTTTTACCGTATTGGCTAACTACAGCGATGCATCAGAGTATGAACCGCTTCCTTGAAGGCTGACATGCCATATTGGTACATCTCAATATCGACGTGTAAAAACAAGTACAGAGTACTGGACTACCGGCAACCATATATTACTTTGAGCTAGTTTAGACTGCTTCCTTGCCATCACACCGAAAGCCTCAAATAGGACCCGGATATAGTTTGACCCTTTCCTTACTGAAACGTAACAAAACGCCAGAACAAATAAGGATTCGACAATGTTATTCCTATCAAATATTACGAGGAAGCAAAAAATCCTAGCGAAAGGGTTAACGTCATCGTATTGCGACAAGGCATTTTTTTCCAGCCAAGTTATACCCCAGCTGCATTGAATATTTTTGTTGTATTGAAGTTGTTTTTTTGCATTGAAGCTTTTTTTTTCATATGATAAACGTAGCAAGCTTACAGCTCCATAATTCCACACTCCAATACTTCCAATACTTTTTTTAAAATTTTCGATACATATTTTTACAAAACTCTCGCACCACTTTCAAAATTTGGAATTACAAAGCCATGTAAGCCACCTACATTTACCACCATACGAAAATCGCCATCAAGAACTTTGAATACCGCCGGCGTAATTTGGCTTCGAAAAGTGTTATTCCTATTGGATTCCCATTTCTCAAAAATATCTAAAGAGGAAATTACAGCTGGTACACCAACTCTTACAACGAAAAGAACGTGGGAGGCAGGTCAAATCGAGGCCAGCATTCCAAAAAGGCGCGAAGATGAGAGATAACAAAGATTTAGAACGATCAGAATTGGAGTGGCAGACGAGAATTTTTAGAGGTTAATGTGAGGGAGGGTTGGAGTTGCTTGACCTGAGGAAGTGGTTGGTAAAAAAAAAAGAGGTCGCTTTTTTTTAAAAATCGAATTGTTTAAACAGATAAAAAAAAGTCTCCTGATCATTAGATGGGTTTCTTTACCGTCTTTTTTCTCCCATTTTTAGGGATAGAAGAAGGGTAAAGAAAAATTCTTCTTGAGGATTGTTGTTTTAAATTATTCAATCACAGGAAAAGAAATTCGTTTGTTGGGGTTAGTGTTTGGATGGGTTTATTTGAAAGCACTTAAGTGTTTTTTGTGGACTTTAAAGTTAAGCATCGGCCCAGGTATCTATGTTTCAAAAACTAATAAATGTGGAAAGTAAAAAAAATGCATTAACTATGTTACACTATAAAATCCTTTTTGCCAATATATTTCTTTTAATATGCTCTACCATTTGAAATGCTTGGTGAAAAAAAATCACATTTATAAAAATAAAATTCTGAAAACATAGCCAAGGGATTTCTAATACCTGTGAATCCTAAAAATTTGTTTTGTTCTAAAATCTAGATTGATACATTGAATAATTAAAAAAAAATCGATGAAAGAGTCAAGGAAATTAATTATAATTCAACCTTTATTTCTGAATAAAAGCCTGAACAAAATTGTTTTTTAATTCGTTTTTTGTGTAAATTAATTTTTCCGATATAAATTGTTCAGGACGATGGTCGTCATTTGTTTTATACTTTGTTCATTTATATAAAATCAAGCATAAAGCACATTTTACCGAGGCAAATTTTTTCGAAAATCATCTTTAATGGGTTAAACTTAGCTATTCGAAAATCCTCATTCTTGCAAATCTTTTTTGCTTATAGTATAAAGAACACATTTCAAAAAACTAATTACGTGCCATTTGTTCTTTAAAAAAATAATACAACATTCTAAACTTACTAAACGCATAGAATCTAAAACAGTTCAAACGTGCGGTCATTAAAACAAACAACTACATGGATACGCGACCTTCAAAATGCTATCGTTTTACTTCGTTATCCTTTTTCCTAATGGTTTTCTGGTTAAATGAATACGAGTTAAGGGGGATTGGATTTAACAAACATAGTCTCGATGAATGAAGAGGCTTAAATAAGCTCTGTTCTTTATTTTTGCCCGCTATAAATAGCCGTATAAATGAAGAACTGTTGAGTGACTATTCGTGCATAAAATATTCGAGTTTAGTTAATGACAATTACAAGTTTCTGGGGCCCGTATAATGTGAAATAAATTGATAAAGTGCATGCTACATATTTGCTTAAGTTTTTCTTCTGAAATTAAAAATTTTTGTAGCTGTTAAAATTTGAATGAAGGATAGAGTGTCTTTAAAAAGACACAAACAGAAATTTTAAACCCATTATAAGAGCTTTCAATTTAACGAAGACAATTAAATCCAGAAATTTAGAAGTTGATTGAGCAAAACATTTTACTTACTTCCGCCATCTATCAAAATAAAAGCGATGTAGTTAGTTTAAAAGACATAAGTTATAATTTTTTTTATTTGTAAAAGTTTCGTTATCTTTAGGTATGAAATGTGTAGCTATGGATATATAGAAGCAGGCGGAACTTTATCTTAGTAACATCTAATAATTTATTGATTAAAAAGTAGTTACATATTTCACTGAAATCCAACTTAAAGCTACTTTTTATAATTCTAAAGAGTTTCCGACAAACTGTTAGTTACAAAATAGCCACAATAGATGAAAACGGTTTAAGTGTTAGTAACGTAGATTTCAACTGTGTTTTTTGACCGATCCAGTTGAACTGGATCTTCATTACCAGTAAATTTCATTAAAAAATTTATTAACGTACAGAACAAAAAATTTACCGAGTCAAATTTTTTTTGGATGACAAGAATAAATACAACGAATTTTCGAAAACTTAATCTTTCATCTTTTGGTGCTGCCATCTACCATCACACAACCACAACTCAACCTTTCACACTACTAATGCTGCCATCTATCGCTTTAAACCCCAACCAAAACCCCACCCTACAAAAAAGTCACCACTCACTAATGGAAGAAAACCTAAGAAGTCGCTCGTCCCTGAGTGACGTTGTCTCCGACAGCTCGTGCCAAACATGAACACTATTTATGCTGCCATCTATTGCCCTAAACCGCAACTATAAACCAACCCTACAAAAAATTCACCACTCACCAATGGAAGAAAACCTGAGAAGTCGCTCGTCCCTGAGTGACGTCGTCTCCGACAGCTCGCTGCTGTCCTCGTCTTCTTCGGGGACGCTGGGGACGCCCATGTCGTAGCCCCAACGGCGGCGGAAAGCCTGGCGGCCACCGTCTAGTCGGACGCGGGGCAGCTCGAGAAAGAGACGCTCGCCGATCTGTAAATGAGAAAGGAAGGGATATGAATGTATGTTTCTTTTTTGTGAATATTAGAGAAAAAGAATTTAAGTAGAGTAGAAGTAACTTTTTGTTCTTTAGGGGCAAAATATAAATACGTTTTATGGTTGTTCGTCACGTGATCATAACCAATTGCGACCTGGCGTCCCTATTCGGAGAAATTTTTAAAACCTCCCCACAAACAATTAATCCGTTTTTTAGTTCCGCAATTGACCTGGTCCGATAGAAGAAGATCGATACATCAGTTTTTAGCCTTTGATTACACGTATGAGTCATATATTTCTATAAAAAATGAAGTTGAACGAGGGTCAATAAGATATTAGAGTTCTTAAAAAATTAATTTAAACTGTTTTTCAAAACTTTAAAAGTTCTTTTAGTAGTTAATTTTAAAGGCATTTTGAATTTAAATAAACTGTTGACTACAAATAAGTGTTTTGGCTTTTTGTTTTTTTTATTTATAGCGCAAAAATTGTCTATTTTTTAAAGCTTAAGGCGTGTTTCTCAGTAACTATTATCATAATTTTTTTTAAAAAAATACTTTGCGAAACATACTTTTTAGCATATATTTGTTAAAAGTATCTTTAGATTAAGAATATGAGTGTGTAGGATTTTGCTCGGGTCTTAAGAGGTTAAAGCATTTGGCCAATGAATTAACGCCAAATGCTTCAAATTGAGATTTGTTTTCTATGTTGAGACTTTTTTTTTAAAATTATATCATGGCAATTTAATTTTATGGAATAATAGAACAAACCTATAAGAAATGAAATTTTATTCTTTTCATTGATTTATTCATTAAAAAAGAGGCAATTTTGCTTCTCTCAAGTGTAAGTTGCCAATGTAATGATTTCTGGCTGCCTATTTCTAGCTTCCTTTAGGAGCTTGAACACAGCAACTACGCCTCTTACTTTAGAACCCTGGCCAAGCGACGATAAGTTGCCAAGTATGACACGCGTGTGGGCGGGGAAGGGTGGATGGGGGGGGGGGAATGTTTGTTCGTCCATCGAATTACATTTTATATAATAATTTATTTCGTCAATAAATGCATTTTCAATTTAAGATGATATATTCAATTCAAAATGGTATTTTTTCTTTCAAGTTGCATAAAATAGTTAATGGTATGTAGTAAGTATTGAAATTAAATTTATTAAAACATTAAAGTAATTTGTTTCAGAAACTCATCTTAGAAAAATCTAAAATCATTCTAATATAATACATCTCTAATAATTTATAAAAATCATTTAATCGCATTAGACAATGCAGTAGAGTCCCGCTTATCCGAATGGTACGGAACCAAAATTGAGTAGCAAAAATAAAAAACAAATTATTGCATATTTTGAGAAATAAATCCAACTTTGTAAGTACGTATTTATTTTTTTGTGCATTTTTTTATGCGTATATATTTCATATTTTATCAAAAAAAAATCCAGAGCGTTTCGGTTAGGACGAATATCGGCTAACCGGGATTCGGATAAACGTGACTACTGTAATATTAAAATTCCAATATATATTAGATATTAAGGCAAACATACCAAACCTTTAAATTAAATCCTTACAATTAAATAAATCTACTAAATAATGCAAGATTAGAAAATTTAATTATTAGATAGTAAGACTCTAAAAATTTATCCATACGCTAGTTTGTTGATGCGATCGATTTTAAAAACTATTCACCAGTTTTAGTAACCGGTTTCGCAATAAAAACGGGGAAAAAACAGCGAAATTTTTTTTTGCATACGATTTCCTTGAATACATGTCGATTGCTTAATGAAACCGCCAAATTACAAGGAAATAGAATACAAATAGCAAAGGCTAAAAAAGTATAGGTAAAAGGTGTCCAGTGACATTTTCGTAGAACATGACATTTTTTTTAAACATATGATTCTAATTTGAAGTAGATGTAATGGGGTAAAAAAATCGAAAGGGAGATTTTGTGTTGATTGTTTACATGTTTTGGAGCGAGGGCTATTTGTGACGGACGTCGTATTTTAGAACCACAGTCAACCAAATGACGAGTCGACACCTGAATGAACACCCAAAGCCGCCATTAAGGGCGATATCGCGCGTACGCAGCGTTAGGACTTTGAAGGATATTTAACGAGCACTCCCTTACACGGGGTATTAATCGTAGGACATTTTTGGCTACACGGGCAGTTTATTGGTTGGCAGTTATTTTGGCGATGCCCGGACCCGAACCTGGGACCTATTCGCATGCTAGGCGAGTGCCTAACAGACTGTGCTCCCCAGCCCTCGGTGATGATTCGGATAAAGGAGTTTTTAACATTGGTCTCTCTCTGTTAGACTGTCTGTCTGAAACCACTCTTTAGGCCAAACTGTTAGAGTTACGGACAAAGGTTCACGAGTACCTGTCACAGATGTCATAATAAAGTTTTCGAGAAAATCCCACATAAGTAAAAAGTAGCTGACTCGTAAATGGTAGGGTTTATAGATTATAGGTGTGTTTTCACAGGTGTGTTTACCTTTAAATGTAATGATTTATAGAGGAATCAATTGAAAGCCATGTAGTTTTTCAAAACATTTTAATTATTGTTTTATTATATTTTACAAAAAAATTAAGGGATGGAACTGCCAAATAAAAAAATAAAAATAAATGAAAAATTCACACTCATAAATACTTTAATATTTTAGTTTTCCTTGAATTCATAACTTATTGTAACATTCATTCATTCCTTGAATCATAACAACCCCAAAATAAACAATTTCAAGTCAAAAAGTTCTTTCGTAAACTAACATGCTCATATCCATAGAAAACATTAAATTAACGAGTAAAACCTACAATCCCCAATATGCTTTGCAGAGGTCGGTCAGCGGCATGCTCGGGGTCACTCGATTGAATGACATTGGAAGCCATTACGCCGAGGTCGAGCCTTCACGCCTTCTCCCAGGCGCCATATTGAAGGGAGAAGCATGAAATTTATTGGTGGGCAACTTTTTTCGGTTTTTATTTGTTTACGTTTTTGGATATCAGTTTAAAAAGGGGTGATAGGAGGTTTTCCATACGAAATTTTTCACACATAAAGTAAAAGGTAGTGTTACCAAATATCCTGGGAGTTCAAGATTTTTAAACCATGTATTGAAAAGTTCAATGATGCAATTACTGAATACTTGTATTTTGAAATATGATTAGTTTGGTTTATATGAAACAAAAGAATAACAAAAAAGTGTTGATCTTCTATAATGCAATTACTAAATACGTGTATTTTAAAATATGATTAGTTTGGTTTATATAAAACAATAACAAAAAAGTATTGATTTTCTATAATGCAATTACTGAATACTTGTATTTTAAAATATGATTAGTTTGGTTTATATGAAACAAAACAATAACAAAAAAGTATTAATCTTCTATAATGCAATTACTGAATACTTGTATTTTAAAATATGATTAGTTTGGTTTATATGAAACGAAAGAATAACAAAAAAAAAAAAAAAAACTATTGATCTTCTTTGCATGCATGCCTGCTTGTCATTTTAGAGATGGTCCAAAAAAGGTCCACAAGTGATTCGATTGAATAACTCGTCAAACATTCATCCAAATGTAACAAAAACTTAGAAATGCTAAGCACTCTCGAAAACCCTTAAATCTAAGTTATTAAAATTGGATGTTGCTATTGGAAATTTCAAAGTTTGTAACATTTTTAATATGAAGACGGTCCCTTACGCAAATTTTGTGTCATGCAATTAACTCAGAATGTTAATTGTTCACAATCTCTCAATGGTCCGATTCTATAGGGTGACTAACGGCTGAAATAATCACTAGTGGTACTTTTTTTCTATTTCCACAGCTGTACTTGGCGGATTTTAGACATTTGTAAGTAAAGAAGCTATTGTGGATTGCGGATGTCTGTAGATGAACTAACAATTAGAAACTTATCTGTTATGGATATAGGGGTAACTTTAAATTCAACTGTCATTACGAAAGTAAAAGAGTGAAGTAACTTTCACGATTTGTATCACGTAAAGAATTATGTGTTTTCCACTTTCTAAATGGTTAAATTTTCTATAAAAAAAAAAAAAAACGGAGGAGAAATTTTGCAGCTTTTTGAAATTTTTTAAACCTAATGTAAAACGTACGGATATAAATTTAGGCATCGTCTTTAATAAGCAGTCAAAATCAAGTTAAAACCACCAATATATTCAGGTAATTTTATTATTATAAATGAAAATCTTTGGACAGCTACAGTAGTATTTTTTTTGTAAAGAAAAATTACAATTAAGCAAATAGTTTAATATTGCATCTAGTTTTAAATTAAAAAAATTATCCAATGGCGAAATGGCAACCCACGTTCACCAATGTTGTTATTTTTACTAAAGGACAGTCAATCTCTATTGTACTAAAGGGTACTTCATTACTATATACTAAATAGCCTCAGGCGGTGAAAAGAATCGTCCAACAACACGACCAAACTACAAATGATTTCAAACCTTTGTGTGTGTATTTGTACAAGAACTTTAAATAGTGATGCCATTTGGCGTCATCACTTTCAATATTTTTTTCAAAATGTTTATGTTCCGTTATGACATCCAAACACATATCATTCGATTCTTCATACTTTGTTCTATTCGACAATATTTTACATTAATCTCAATAGAAGTCAGAACTACTATTTTTTTATTCAGAAAATAGCCAACAAGCGTTTCCCCTGATTTTTGATAAGTTCACTTCAGTTCCACATATTTAAAACACAATTAAAACTATTTCGGTTAAAACAATTACTAAATTTTTTTTAATAATATAGACAAATACCTTAAAATATATAACTCGAAGTGTTTTTAGGTTATATATATATATATATATATATATATATATATATATATATATATATATATATATATAGTTGTTTTCCATAGTTAAGAAAATTTGGCATTATTTCAAAAACCATATAAAAAATTAAAATTATTTTTTTTTCTTATGGAACTCGTATATTTGACCTAAAATAAGCTTATTTTGTGAATATCAGAAGTTTCTGTAATGTAGTAAATTTTTGGGACTGAAAGGGTTAAAGAATTGAACGAAAAATCTCAATGAATACGGACTGGTCCATATCAAATCCGAATTCATCATCAACAAAATTACGAGACTCGTCGCAAGTAACTCTTGAGTACCTAAACTAATTGAATCCAATTAAAACGTAATTTTTATTAACCCTCTAATGCATACTGTTACCGTTTGGTAACAAGTTACATAATCCACTTTATTCTATTAAAGTAGACCTCCCACTCGACAAATTTGTGTTTTTTCATCTATTACATTCCATTCCATTTTGAAGTTTTAGTTAATAATAACCCTCATAGATGACAGTAGTAAAAGTGAATTCAAAATTAAAGAGTGAGGTTTTTAACTGTTGCAAAATTACGTTTTTGGCAGTATTCAAAGTATAATAATATTAATACACGAAATACAAATACATTGTTTTGAAAAATTAATTGTAGTTAAAGAGGGTTTTTTGAAATATATTTAGTAGTTTTTTAGTCATTATTATCAAAATTGGAATTTTGTTGTTCATTTTTGTAATATGAAAAAAAAAAATTAAAAATTGAAATTATTTGAATTCTAATGCAGTAAATATTTTTTCAGTATTTTTCCCATAATGTATGAGTATTAAAGATTCATATATATTTTTTCGGGATGAAAAAAAAAATCAGGCATTAGAGGGTTAAATATCCTTCCATGACTCGTTTGAAACTTTATCAAGAAATGACTTCAACTAACAGCTGAGATAGCCGAGCTGCCATACCCGCTTTCTTGGCGAGATCCGGAGGTGGGTGGATGCTTTCCCACGCCCCGCGGTCGCTCTCTAATAACCCCTTTCGGTGGACGACCAGCAGGTCAGCCAACATTGGCCCGGAATCGCCAGAAACGGAGGTGCCAAGAAATGATAAAATGCACTTTTCCTATTCAACCCTTTAAAAACCACTTTGCAGGTTTGGGCCGACTATATGAAGAGTACGCGGGAAAAACCGATTGATTTTGAAGAGAAGTTTCCTTAGCAGGCCACTTTGGCGATGATAGCGAGTGATCGCCTAAACTTGTGTAAGGAAATCAGTTCCTACCACAGAGATCATAGTTAGAGTAATAGAGTGGCAGATCACGTGACCTCTAATGCTAACGATGGGACGCGCAAGGAGCTCCCAGAAGAGCCCGAATGAAGCCAGTGTTGTAGGGCACGTGATCTTCCACTCTAATACTTTAACTACGATCTCTGTGGTTCCTAGCTACCAAGATTAAGGTGATTGACGATCCCGGCGCTTGGACCAAGCCAAGAACAAAGAGAGAAACCGTTTTTCTGCTTCCAATGTGCGCCAAGCAGACAATTGCGGGCGTCCGCCTAATAAATCAATTGGTTATTCCCGTGTACTCTTCATGTATCATCATTACACCAGAACAAACTTGTGTTCAAACAGCATAAGTGGAACACAAGAGAATATCGGGTTCGGTCTTTTCATTGGCGATTTCGCTTAGTTGAATTCACCAATATCAAGAGTCACCAATTAATTAATTGACTGAACTGAACTCTATATGTGTCTCTTATTTACTTTAGAAAATTTGAGTTTTACAACTAGACTCATCATATGTATGAATGTATTTTGCACGATACAACAAAACAATATTGTGCTATTTCAATACAAAAATTGTGTTGATGATATACGAACACAAATTTGTGTTGTTCGAATACAACTGACGATCACGAAAGAAGACGATATTATATCCATGCACCATTGACAACTGTCTGTAGCTATATTGTTTTCTAAAATATGTATGACAAAGTTCTTAAAGTCACTTTAAAGTACCGTGATAAGTATTTTTTAAACTTTAGTAAGCTATTTTTCCGAAACATTAATGATCACATTGTGAACTACATTCGAAAGAACACATGTGTGCAGTGTGCTAAATATGACATTTATTATTGATCCATGGCCCTTCATTAATCAGTATATCAGTATAGTAATAGATTTATATTTTGGACCAACCTTGCTAAAGCTCTGGCCTGTTGTTGGTCGACAATTTTTGTATTGTATTTATATTCCGTCATTATTAAGCCGCAACACAATTGAATCGGTGAGTGCAGAAACAACGTCAGTCACAAATTTCAAATTTTTCAGGAGGGACAAAAAACGAAATAACTCCTCTATTTCTGCACTCAACACTCGAAACAAACGTTCTGTATTAACGGAACTACTCAACAGACTAACGTAGTTTTTGCACCCATCACGCATCTTGCCTTTCTACGCTTATTTTCATTGAAAACGAGTTTTCGGATTTTTTTGACTGAAGTGGTTTCTGCACTCACCGATTCAATTTCTGGATTGTTTAAACACTAATTTGTTAAACACATTTTTGTATTAGTTGACACAAATTTTTTTCTGAGAGGAGGGTGTATTTTCAAGCTATGTTCATCAAAGAGTTTATTAAAAACTTTTATTTAAAAAAGATAGAGGGCTGGGGAGCCCAGTCGGTTAAGCACTCGCTTAGCATGCGGAAGGTCCCAGGTTCGGGTCCGGGCATCGCCAAAATAGCTGCCGACCTATAAACGGCCCGTGCAGCCAAAAATGTCCGACGAATAATTCCCCGTGTAAGGGAGTGCACGTTAAATATCCTTCAAAGTCCTAACGCTGCGTACGATGTCGCCCTTAACGGTTGCGTTGGGTGCCTATTCTAGGTGTTGGCTCGTCACTTGATTGTGGTTCTAAAATACGACACCCGTCGCCAATAGCCCTCGTGTAGCTCTAGTGCGATGATAATTCAAACCTAACCTAATCAAAAAGATAGAAATGATCGCCAAGACGCCAACACGCGAGCCAAGCAACCCTTTGCCTCACCAAGTTCAACACAATTGCCCTTTCCGCTCTCCATCACGCCGTTGAATTTTGGTCAATCATCAACCACTCTGCCATTTTACCATTATTTATTTTTTTGCCTTAACACACACAAGAGTTTATTTTTCTTTCTCAGGTGCTGTTTTCGATGCACCTCCAGCTATATTCTTAAATTTATGGTTATTCGCACACCCGTTTATGATGGTTCGGATAGATAGGTAGAGTTGGGAACATTAATGTTTGGTTTTGCCTTGCATTAAACGAAACACAGAAATAAAATAAAGAGAATTATCGAATTTATTCTTTACCTTTTTTGAAGCGTCTTTAAAATAATTTTAGGTTGATATTGAAAAATATGGCCTTGTGATTATAAAATTCAAATAACAAGGGGGCTGGCGCCCAGTCGGCTAAGCACTCGCTTAGCATGCGGAAGGTCCCAGGTTCGGGTCCGGGCATCGCCAAAATAGCAGCCGACCTATAAAACGGCCCGTGCAGCCAAAAATGTCCGAAGAATAATACCCCCGTGTAACAGAGTGCACGTTAAATATATTTTAAAGTCCTAACGCTGCGTACGATGACGCCCTTAACGGTTGCGTTGGGTGTTTATTCAGGTGTCGGCTCGTCACTTGACTATGGTTCTAAAATACGACACCCGTCGCCAACAGCCCTCGTATAGCTCTGGTTCGACAATTCAAACCTAACCAAAGTAGATCGAATAAAACCGAAAGTACAATTTTTTTAAATTTTCTGCAAAAAGAGTTGCGGGCCCCAAGACAACGACCCATCACCCGAAGAAGCACGACTGATGCAAGAAGGTCAAGGTGTGAGAGAGGAACGAGTTGAGAGGCCTGGGAACGGAAGTGGACGGAACTCTCTCTCTCGTTCGAGAAAGGATGTTTCCGACGAGGAGATTACACAATTTCTTCCCTTTTCCTGCCCATATAACGGCTCGGTCGGGTTGATTCATTGGTTAGGTTAGACTAAACTCGCACTTGAGCTAAACTTGACGGTGGTCCTCGGAGTTCAAGTGACGAAGCACATATCTGAGTGGGTATTTAACCCTCTAATGCATAATTTTTTTTCATCCCGAGAAAATATATATATGAATCTTTAATACTCATACATTATGGGAAAAATACTGCAAAAAAAATTAACTGCATTCGAATTTAAATAATTTCAATTTTTTAATTTTTTCCATATGACAAAAACCAACTACAAAATTCCAATTTTGATAATAATGACTAGAAAACTACTAAATACATTTCAAAATAACCCTCCTTAATTACAATTAATTTTTCAAAACAATTTATTTGTATTTAGTATTAATATTATTATACTTTGAATACTGCCAAAAACGTAATTTCGCAACAGTTAATAACCTCACTCTTTAATTTTGAATACACTTTTACTACTGTCATCTATGAGGGTTATTATTAACTAAAACTTCAAAATGGAATGTAATAGATGAAAAAAACCCACAGATTTGTCGAGAGGGGGGTCTACTTTAATCGAATAAAGTGGATTATGTAACTTGTTACCAAACGGTAACAGTATGCATTAGAGGGTTAAAGTAACTCCCTGTTAAAAAAAATATTACTTTGTTTTAAATCTTTCAGTCACAGTGATGCCATTTGGAATCATCATGTTTCTGATCATACTTTAAAAAAAAATAATACGGCTGACATCTATTGGATTAATAAAAAATATTTTCAAATAGAAAAAAGTTTTAAGAGTCCAATGATGTGCTATTTGATATTATAAATGGCTGTAGACGATCAGAAAAAATTGGGATTGAAACCGTTAGCGTAACTCAGTGTTTAATTTTTTTTTACTTTGTTTCAAAAAAAGGTTCCAAGTATAGATGTGCAACGGGTATGTGGCAAAACGTTTCACTTTTTATTTTGAAGCTTTTTTTCCCATTTCGGAATGGTTCAGCCGAATTCTCAAAATATGGTAAAACATTTCACCGCACATCCTTTGCAGCCACCAGGATACATTTTTTTGGTTGAAACCAAGGACGAAATTTTTAACAGTGTACCTAGTATCAGAAAACCAAATGAAAAAATAAAGATTTTTGGGGCTGAAATATTAATGAAATCTTTTTTTTAAAATTTTAAGCAAGCAGTCTTTAATTATCAAATAGCTTAATAATCTTTATATGTGCATACAGCCATGTTTATTCTAATTATTTTCCCCCGCAATTTTTAAAAACGAAAACCATTCAACATAGATGATTGCTTTTCCTTGCACAAAAATATAATTATAAATATAATTTTGAAGCAAAAAGAAATATTTTAAGAATACTAACTTTATTTATTTAAATTCTAACACAATTCAAGCCTTAAATATATTGCCAAAAAACACACATATAAAACCATCAAAAATACATGGCTAACGGCCATAGAGTTCAAAAGAGAATGACTTATGAAAAATTCAGTGTGAAACAATCACACCCCTCATTGTTTACATCCAAGGGCACCACACCGACAAATGCTATCATAATAACTACCATTATCCAGACAACATGCCATACTTGATAACGTTCTAATCGCTTAACGATGGGACATTGACCAATTACTGTTTCCATTTCTCTTGGAAACACGTTGGCGATATGGTCCAGTGACTGCTTTTCTTGATGGTAGTGTCGGGTCATTGTAGCTTTACGTTTACTGATAGACTTTTCCTTTTACTAAAAGTTGCACTCTTAAAACAAACACTCCTAATTTAACTCAGTCTGAGTGAATTTCACTCCTCCAGACTGGAAAATGCACTTCTCCTGTTGGAGTGGATCCTTTGTGTGTTAAACCTCCGACAGGATCACTCCAAACGAGTGATTTTAACTCAGTCTGAGCTAATATGCATGCCTTTACGGTGTCGAAAATGCACTTCTCCAACTGGAGTGGATTTCGCTCTTTTGTTTTAAGAGTGTACAGGAGGGCTGGGGAGGCCAATTGGTTAGGCACTTGCCTAGCATGCGAAAGGTCTCAGGTTCGCGTCCGGGCATCGTCAAGATAGCTGTCGACCTATAAATGGCTCGTGGAGCCAAAAATGTCCAACGAATAGTACCCCGTGTAAGTGAGTGCACGTTAAATATCCTTCATGGTCCAAACGATGTGTACGATGTCGCCCTTGATGGTTGCGCTGGGTGCCTATTCAGGTGTCGGCTAGTCACTTGATTGGGGTTTTAAAATACGACGCTCGTCGCCAATAGCCCTAGAGTAGATCTAGTGCGACGGTAATTCAAACCTAACCCAACTAAAGTTACATTATTAGTTATAACCTTTGCCGGGAAAAGTCACAAGGAAGCTTTGAGTTACTATATGCGAAATTATCAGATATTTAGTATAAGATATATGCTAGAAAAATGCCATGAAATGAATATAAATATCTATCAACTTTATGTTGATTTTTAACACGCATATGATTCGATAAACAGAAAAAAGATGCTAGAAACGTTATATGAGTTCAATATCCCGAACAAATTAATAAGACTGATTAAAATGACGATCACCTCAATGAAAGCAAAAGTTAGAGTTCTGAACAAATTTTCTAGAGAATTTGAAGTTGTGACCGGATTGAGACAGGGTGATGTATTATCGTGTTTGTTGTTTAATGGATATGCCTTGAAAATGTGATGCGTAACATCATATCAAATAGAGGTGGTACAATCTTTAATAGAACTACCCAGGTTTTAGCTTTTGCTGATGATGGGGTTTTGATATCAAGAAGTAAAACGGCACTAATTGAACTCTTCAAAAGGTTGACAACAGAGGCCAAGAAATTTGGTCTGGAAATAAATATGAAAAAGACTAAATATGAGCATGGTTTGTAAAGGAACTGATACAGATACGGAGTTAAAAGTAAATGAAGATATAAAATTTGAGTCAATGAATTTAAAAAGCTGGCTAAAAATAGTTAGGAACATACCATGATGAAACGAATGAATTTGTGTCCAATGAGGGACACGAATCTTTATTCCGAAAAGGAAGACCAACGCCAGTTATCAAAAGTAGGGGAACACTGGTCTTATTTAATATGTACGTAAAAAAAGTATGTATTTTTGAAAAGTAGCTTTGAAAATATCCTAGTAACAATTGCTCAATAAAGGTATATAATATTTGGTCTCGGCGATTTATTGACCATTGTGTACTTAAAAACTAAATTACAGTTTTTTATCAGCTTTAGCTTAAGTACTATGTGTGCACACAAAAGTAAATACACATACATAACCAATGAAAGAAATATTAACATTCCACTCAAATTC